>LKTO01000121.1:0-107513 GCA_001399465.1 Hymenoscyphus scutula | reverse complement strand
CTTCACCCCCAACCCGCAGAAATACACCGGAGGAAAGAGCCTATGAAATGCCAAAGCAAAAGGAACAACCAATATTCCGGATGCGAAATAATCAAGGGTAAATGACAGAAGATGCATCCATCATCCTTGCAAGTTGGAAGAAGAAGAAAAAAAGAAACCGTCGCAAATCATGTCATCCATCCCATCATAAAATTAAATCGTGTCACATTATAGCAAAAGGCATCCCACACAGCCTAGAAGTAGCCTCTCATGGCCTCGTCGAAGCCTGGTCCACCCTTCAAGTCTCGATCAAAGGCGTTGGAAACATCGAGGACGCGCTTGATGTGTTCCATGCTCAGAGGCTCGCCCTTGTTGACGGCAAGAGCCTGCGCAGTACGGATGGTATTCTTGATCTATTCAACTTGTCAGCTTGATTCAAGAGCAAAGGTTTATGGGAAAAAAGGACTTACCTGTCGACCATTCAAGCTATGTCTGCTGAGGTTCATGTAATCTTCCTCCGTGAAAGGCATAGTTTCAATACCTTCCAAAACACGAACTCGCTCAATGAACATCTTGAAGACGCTTCTCTTAGCTTTTATACTAAGCTCACCGTATCTCAATGCGATATGGATACGACTCTGGAATGCGTCATCGAAGGTTGAGACTCTGTTAGTCGTGAGGAACAGAATACCTTGGAAGTACTCGAGAAGTCGGAGGAAGATAGAAACAAGAGCGTTACGATGGATATCCTGGATCGTACGCTTTTCGAGGAAAACATCAGCCTCGTCAAGGAGCAGAACCGCACCCCACGCGTGGGCAATATCGAGAATCTTTTGTAACTCTGCCTCGAGAGTTCGAGGATCCGTTCCCAACTCTCCTGCCGAGACCATGTAAAGTGGACACTTGAGCAGTTCTGAAATTCCCTCCGCCGTAAGGGTCTTTCCAGTTCCAGGAGGTCCATGGAGAACCGCAACGAGACCTTTGCCTTTGCCTTGGATGACATCGTCGATACTCTCAGCTGGATGGTACTTGTGAGATTCGACAAGAGCCTTGACGATCTCCTTGGTGTTATTTTCAAGAACCAAAGAATCATAAGCACCTTCATTCCAAACGATGTCCTTGACACCGGAAACGGTGAACTCAAGCCACATTTTTTCTGCAAAAGCGAAACCGAGTACTACCGGAGAGGCAATTAGATACTCATCGTCGGTAAAAACAGGAAGCGTCTTCTGGTCTTCTTCGACCGTAACAGCAGCCGGATCCTTGACAACCTTGCTAGGAACTGGCTCTAGTTTCTCGACCGGGATTTCCTGGCCGTCGGCATCTACAATAACTTCAATGATGTGAGGCTCGTCCTTGTCGTCAATCACAATCTTTCTTTTTGTTTTCGGCTCACCGTCATCAGCCTTCTCCTCGCGCTGTTCAAATCGTGCTCCATTTCCGTCATCAGATGATTCATCACGACAGCCACAGTCATCGGAGTCTTCCGCTTCAGAGTCCGAGTCGAGGAGATCAGGGTCCTTTGGCTTGACAGTACTGATGCTGTAATTTGGTAGAATTCGGCGATGGATTGCAGGGTCGACCATGATTCTGCCATTGATATTGACCTTGACAATCTGCTTTCGCTTCTTGTAGAAGGCCATACCCTCATGACTTCTATAATTGACGCCCTGTAAACCGACGAACTTCTTGCCTCGTTCGATCAAGTCTGCTCGAAGTTTCGACTCGGCCTTGTGGTATTTTAGAGGGTAGCAGCTGAGACTGGTGATCTTTCTTGCGCCCTTGAATGATGGAACGTCAACATCCATGGTTCCTAGTCAAAAATTAGCCGCTATCAATATCGAATGTTGGATGTAGCAACTCACCCATCCCCCAAGTCTTGCCGTCATACTCTAGATATTTTCCTTCGATGTTATACCACTCGCCCTTCATAAAACTGCACTCTTTTTCGGCGAGTTCGATTCTAAAAGCGCGAGGTTCGTCAACAGAACCATATGTAGTCGTGTATGCAAGAGTGTTGGGTTTGTAAAGAGCCCAGAGTAAGTCAAAGGTGACCAAGCCTGACTCCAGCATGGGGTAGAGAGTCTTCTTGGTAGATGCATAATCCTTGTCGAGATATTTCAAAAGTACCTTGAGGTGTGCACGCTTGGTCTCGTTTCGTTTGATCTGTTTTTTCTTGCCTTTCTTAACTGTAACCTTTTTGTTCTTCAGTTCCTTGTAGGATACGCGTAGATCTTCAAGGTAGAGGAACAACAAATTTGGATCGACTGTGGGGGTCTCCTCGACCAGACTGACGCCCTTGACGCCATCCATGACCTCGTTCAATGCCTCTTTCAACAATTTGCTTTTGATATCAACAACAGTAGCCTATAAAATATTAGCCGGGGATATAAAACACCAGACGCTGTATTTCTTACCTTGTATTTACCCTCCCAGTCAAAGGTTCGTCGGACATTGAATAGGTATTGATCATATTCGGAACTCTCCTCGTCTTCAGCCGTATCGGTGAGCTTGTAGTTGTGGATGGTGCTGTCCCAAAGCTGGTCCACTCTCTTAAACTCCAACTTGCTCGCACGCTTCTTTTTAACCTTCTTCTCCTTTTTGGCCTTTTTTAATCGGTTAATGTCAATTCCCGCTAGCATTGCAACATTTCTAGCTTGTTGGCCTCCCATTCCACGTCTGCCGCCTGGCGCAATTGGTTGAGGGACATAATTTTGCAAGGCCGGTTGACCCAAACCTTGCAGTTGTTGCTGCATCTGTTGCATCTGTAGAAGCTGCAGTTGGAGACTCCGATTGTCGTCACTAGCTTCGTCGTCCTTTTCGGGGTCGGAGGCAGTCTCTGAAGATGATTCAGAACCATCAGAGTCGGAATCCGAAGAATCTGAAGCTGCCTAGAGACATGTTAGCAGGCGTCTTGGAATATGAATAAGTGTGGTTGTTACCTCTCGCTTGGATTTCTTGGATTTTGCCTTCTTCTTGTTCTTCAACTTTTGCTTGGCCTTCTTCGATTTCGCCTTTCTCTTCTTCTTTTCCTTTGTTGTCTCCTCCTCCTCCGACTCACTATCCGAGGCGTCACTGTCCGTCCCGGATTCACTCGAAGGATCAGAATCTTCTTCCTCGCTTTCGACGACTTCCTTGGCCTTCTTTGACTTGGACTTGCCGCACTTCTTGGTCGAATCGTTCATCTTCTTAGACTTGGACTTGCTCTTAGTGGATTTTGTAGAGGTTTTAGTTTTCTCGACCTGTGGGCTTGAACTGCTTTCGCCGGTCGCTGGCGTACCTTCTTCCCTCTCCGTCACCTGCTCGCTTTGATTGGTACTTGGGGTATCCATGACTGTGGTTGAAGTACTGTCGTGTAGGACAGAGTGAATTCCGACAGTCCGGGAGTTGCAGAGACCTTGTAGGTCGGGCGAACGTTGTATCCCACACCGCTAGGGAGGGTTGGGTCGTAGATCTCGGAGGTAGTTTTGATGGTATTGATCGGTGGGTCCTATCACTTCCACACCAGTATCAGCATAAAGCTAGACGGATATGCGCAGAGATCCGAAAACGGAGCGGGTTGCCAGTTGTCAGTGAGAGGAGCGGGACCCTTTCCAGCGTGTAACTCTCGAAAGCCGTTCCAATCACCAGACAACTAGATGTGGGAGAGTAGAAGAGCAGCGATCACCCGACACTCACCTTGTGTTCTTTAAGCTGTGTTCGGAGTGCCAACGGGAGGTGAGCAGTGAGAAGGAGGACGAAATGCAGGCGCGGGACAAACCTTTTGAAGAAGATGGTTGGGGCGCAATCTGCGAATGCCCCTGATTGCGTTCGCGGACGCCGACTCGGTGTGACGATGCAGGTGGACAGGACAGGAGCTGATGGATCGTCTGGGGAAGTGTGGAAGTGTCTGTGGGTGGATGTGATGTGGTGGAATGGAGATCTCGGGTTCGGTGGTCTCAAATCTGGGCTTGTTCTGGTGGTGTAAGCAGAAGCTGTAACGCTGCAAGTTGTGTTGTTCGCCGGTTGGGCTGCAGTGGTGCGAGATGTGGAGGAAGTGGAGGAAGTAGAGGAGAGATGGGAGGCAAGCAATTGGTAGAGCTGACGGTCGCCTAGATGCCCCTGCAGGAAGCCCAACGGACAAGGCTGAAAGGAAGGAAGGGATGCTGAAGAGGATGGAGAGCAGCAAAGCCAAATGCAGGTATTCGGTAAGTGGGTGGAAGTTGGTTATGGCAACCTGAAGGCGAGAGGAGGAGAAAAGGGGGAAAGTAGGTTGAGAGAGGAGATAGAGGGGGAAGTAGGCAGGACAGGCAGAACAGGCAGGAGAGGCAGACGAGGCAGAAGATGGAGGGGTAGCTGTACTTGTAGCTGGGATGCGGATCGGTTAGAGGATGGGTTGGGTTCAAAGGTTGAAAGAGGAGGAGGGGTACGAGTTGAGACAGAGGGTGAAAGGATGAGAGGAGGAGGGGTACGAGTTGAGACAGAGGGTGAAAGGATGAGAGGGTGAGAAGGTACGAGAAGGTGCTGATTCTCTACCTCAGAGTAAATCGGTAAAGTAGCTGAGTAGCTGAGCAGTTGGGTAGCAGGTGTGTCACACCGACAAGTGTGTAGATGTGTAAGGTAAATATTCCTTGACCGACTAGGTGAAGCAGGTAAAGGTGTCAGAGCTGTCAGCGTCGATAAGGGCTGGATAAGAGGTCCCTTTAAGGCTGGAAGTGGATTGCGGAGAAGTGACAGGGGCTCCGGGGCCTACCCGAGGCCATAGCTCCACCAAACTCTCTCCACTCCGGCTCAGGTTGCCTGGATTCTAAATCATGAACTAAACAGGATCTGGTTACCGAGAAATGTTGACAAAATCACTACTCTTCGTTTAATTAGGTATATGTCAAGACGCTTACTCCATGACTAGGTGCTGCCTAAGATGTCTCCACCTCAACCAGATCCCATATTACTCACTAGGTATCTATGGAGCCTAGTTAGTTGCCTGCAGACCAGAAGTTTGCCTTCAAGCAAACCACCTTTCTCTCATTTCCAAGCAATAAAGTATTTCTTGTTGACACTTCGCTTAGTACTCCTATCAAATCCTCAACCGCCTCGATATTACGCAAAAATCCCATTCAATCCCTCTGCTGAAACCTAAAAATACTCTGTACTCAATTCCACCACCATCTCCTCCATTTTAGCTCTCCCTCCTCTCTTTCTCCAAATCCATCAACATTCTAGAAGTCCGAAAGTCATAAAGTCATTTACTTACCTACATTCAACATTCGAGATCACAAAAACAAATTTCCCTTTCCCAATGTCATACAAGATACTGCATATCAATTTATTGGTGTCCACCCTCTTCCCAATAAGAACACCACGTCAAGTGGCGGAAATCGGTGTTCAGGAGGAGAATTTTGTCCGGGGAGACCTGGTTGTTAAAGCGGCGGGAAGAAGATCATCTTTCTCTACCTATGGATACCCGTACTTGTACTTGGAGGGAAGTATCAATACTTTACAGTTTTAAGGTAGAGCATCTACGATCGTGGATTTTAGATTGTGGATTATTTTTAAGATTATACTTAATACATCCTGGGTTCTCCTAAGTAAAAGTAAAACAAAAAAAATTCAAGGCAATGAAGAAATTTCACTTCCATCAACAAATTTAAGACCGTCTCCCAAATTTCAATCCCCCCCCCTAAAAAAAAACCTTTCCAACCTCCCCTCCTCCCCGGCATCTCCGCAAAACCATCAATCAGCCTAAACACTCCCCAGATCCCCAAGTGTAACCACCCCGTCCACGGATACACGCGCGATGGCGAGGATGCGAGTCGTGTCGCTCCCTTTTCATCCGCCTTATCTCCAGCTCTTTGTATGTTGCACCAAGTGAAGCGGAGTGGAAGATCTAGATGACGCCTTGAAAAAAATTGATTGTGATTATGTGGATTTGTGAGTAAGGTTATATTGAAGGGTGATGGAGAGGGGGCTGTGGTGATGTTGGTTTTTTTATAGTACAGGATTTGGGGGAGGGGGGGGCGGTTCCGAGAGTTTTCATCTACATAGGTGGATTTCCTTTTTTTTGTGGAATGTTGATGTTACTAGTAAGTTTAATGGGTATTTGACTTGGGAAAGCTAATATCCTGCTTCTGTACCTTATAGCTAAGAGCGAGAAATATATAAATCTACCTCGTCGAATTACACTGTATTTTTAACTACAAGTACAATCTAAATAACATCTATATAGAGAAAGCATAAATAAAGTATTAGATAAAGAAGAGAGAAATACCTACGAGTTATAGTTTAACAAAATCCATTATCCTCTTACCTACCTGTCCCTGTAAATATTGTATTTCCTTTCTACAGTACATTTCCATTCTATCCAACAATAGATAGATAGTTAAGTAAAATAGACTCACAAGTATTAATTTACAAAAGAATAGAAAAGAAGTTCGAGCGTGACCCCATCCTTATTTTTCTGCCTTTCTACCCAAGGAAAATAGGAGCCAGCATCTAGGAAAAGAGAGATAAATAACAATTCATCTTTTATTCCAAGTCACAATAACGACACCGAGTTAGGGAAAGGCACGACCCTCGGTCTGTAATCAAAAGAAAACCGCGGGTGCGGACTAAGTAGGTACTAAGATATCATCTCAATACCTTTGTTTCTCATATACATCACATAAAGACATCTCACATTTCTCTTCTCTCCCATTTTCGGGGGGTTCCAAGATTTAAGACCAGTAACACGAGCGGGCTTGTTGAGCTGAGACCGCAAGGAGGAAGGAGTGACCATTTTTTGTTTAAGGCCAAGTCAGGAGAGGAATAACCTCTCTCGACTTGCACCCAAGAGTTGAGGGTTCTAAGAGGGCAGGCAAGATTCATATGACAAATTTAAAGACGAACGGGTACCTCGCCGTAAAAACCTATCAATCGCAGAGGTTTTTTCAGAGTATATTACAAGAAGAGTTAGTTGCTTCTCCACCAACCCTCCATCATCTATCTGTACATCATTCTAGTGTATCCTCTAAACAAAACACAATCTTCACACGTCTCTAGGTTGTTAATTATACATGAACTTTTCTCCCCCCACCTCCGGCTGACATTCCTCCCACAACTTAAGCCACTCACTCTTGGACCCAGGATTATTCCTCACCTCCTCCTCAACGAATGGATTGATAATTTTAATACATGCCCGGATGGCCATCGCAACCTGTCCCTCCTTCGCAACCGGAGGGTCTTCGAGTGGCATCTCGGGCGTCCAGGCGCGGAGAACATTCATACATCCTCTCTGATGTCTGCTTTGTGCTACACTGCCAAACATGAAAGCATAGAGAAGAGGGGATTGCGCAGTTCCTCGTTTGGGTGCCATTCTCCAGGTGTCCCAGAATTCAAGCCAGTTCTTCTGAGCTCGGTAGAGGTTGAGAAGACGGAGTCGAGAGTCGTCGCGGAAACAGGGAAGATCCAAGGCCATCATGAGGAGATGGAGACGGCGTTGGATGGGAGTTGCAGGCCTGCTGGGGAGATGGTATGTGTCCGGGGATTCTTGCAATTCTACCTTTGAGAAGTCATTGGTTGGTGGAATTGCGGTGGCTTCTTGGATCTCGACAAGTAGAGCTTCGTCGAGAATTGGCAGTCCTCGGTTGTGCATGCACTGGAGAACATCCATAGCGCCTAGAATTGCAGACTGTGAAGTCCCCAAAGTACCGTCTTCCTTGGGTTCCGGTGCAAGGAGGCCACGAAGAATTTGCTTGAACGCTATTGGTGATATTTCAACCCCGGAGGCTTGTAACTCGGAAAACAAAGTTTTGAGACCAGAGGCATTGTAGCCCGGGTGTCCAATAGCTTGCCCAAAGGAATGTAACCAAACCCTCGCATCAACCTCAGCTACAGTTGGAAAGGGCGTCAATGAGGCATAGAAAGAAGTGAGAAAGGACGTTGAAGAGTAATCGGTATGGCCACTCCCCAAACACAGGCGCGCTTCATCTCCAGGCAGACTTTGGGCGTGAGAAACCAATTTTTCTTGGAAAATATACCTCCAGCCATCACCTGCTAGTTCATTGATTTGTTCGCCGCCTTTCACTAATTGGATCCTTGCCTCCTCATACTCGCCAATGGCCATCAACTCCATAATGGAATCGTAAAGTGTACTGGTGTCAGCTTTAATATCATTTTCGCTTGGATCAATTTGAGCTGAAGACATTTGACTTTGTGTTGCTGTTTCCGCAGCCTGAAGTCGTCGTGCGCTTGTGTGGTATTGCCGCTTGGTTGAGCTGCTTGATATAGTGCCTGAGCTTAATCTAGCTGTTGAATTCGAAAGAGCAGGAGTAGAACCGATGGTATTTTCGGTATTGATATCTTCCCCTCCACTATCAATGGCCTCACCAGGGGGGTTTGTTGCCCGATCGAGAATGCCTTGCCAGAGCCTTTCCAACTCCATCTCTGCCCTCTTCTCTTCCGTGAGCATTTGCACCACCATTCTCACGCCATCTGTTTTTCTCCCAAATCCAACAAAGTTCTTCTTCTCTACAACAGGCTCGGAACCTTCTGCCCCCTCAACAACGCCCACATCGACGCAGACCCAGCCAGTTCGTATTCCATCATCGGCATTTTCGTCCTGGGCACGGCCCATAAGCTTCGCTCTCTTCGCCTTTCGTTTCAATTTCAACTTCAACTCATTTCTTCCCAGAAGTCCATCTGCGTTGGGCCGTAATTTATAATTGCTTCGTAGCCATCGACATAACCGATCCGCGGATACATGGAGATGTTTCTCACTTCGTGCTGTGCCAATAATCATAACCAAGTTCGCACCCAGTGCTGGGGGTGGATCGAGTTTCCGAAGGTCGATTAGGGTGAGATCGTCAATTCCTAAATCGAGGGACACTGTTTTGAGGAGAGGCTCGAGAATCGGAGGCGGGTGTATCGGTAAATCGGGTAGGCGCTGTCGCTCTGATAGTGGTTTTAAGGATCTTTCGGGCGCTTCAACTTGGAGATACCATGGCACTGTCGATGCCTCTTGTGATCCATCCGCAGACTCATTCCTCTCCGCGAACTCATCCAATTCGTCTTCCAAGAGATCGTTTTCAACATCTTCTTCCTCCTCGAGTTGCTCCTCCTTAGACCTTCGTTCTATTTCTTCCTGTTCCAGATCGCTTTGTCGGATAAACTCTGCGACCTTTCTTTCCTGCTCGCTGTCTTCCTTGTTCTCCTGTCGGCGGGCGGCTTGATGGGAGAATGATCGAGCTTGGCCAGTGAGTCGGGAATAATTTCGTGACCGTGGAATGGTTTGTGCCAATCGAACATTATGACCTCCAACTGAGGTGAGCCTCCTCAGCAATGATAACCGACAGCTTGCACAGCCTGTCGCGCGGAAAATCTGATTGGCAACCATTTTCTCGTCGACTTCGTTCTTTTTCCGCGAGACTTGTTGAATGTCATCGCGATCTTTATTACGGCGGCCGAGATCTCTGTTCTAGACATAATCTGCACCACCGATTGCCCCCTAGAGCCAGCCCCTTGTTCCTCGCTATGAAATCACCAGAACTAGATTCAATTTTGATTTCTGAAATTTCAAATGCTTTATTTCTTACTTTTTCACTATGCTAGTGCCATGATGACTACGCTTTTTTGCGCCTGCTGTATGCTTGACATCACCTGCGCAAGCCCACTCACTCCTAGGCAGCAGACGAAGGACTATCAATATCGTGTAATGACCATTAAGCCTCACCTTCTACTGTATGGCCATCAATTGCGAGAGTATTTTATAGACGTACAGCGGATCTCCGATGATAACATTTGCTATCATTACTACACGAGACAAAGATGGGATGACCACTGTTAAGTAGTGTGGGTGTGGTGTCCCAAGTAGTATTACTGAGATCTTTTCTCTTTACTCGGTTCTTTCTTGTTGTCAAAATGTCACTTCTTTCCGTCACCCCAGCAGCGTTAGTATGCTCCTCCAAAGTTGGAATTCAACGCTAATGGACTTCAAGAAACGTGAATGTCACTGAAGATGATGTTTCTAAGATTGCGGCAAAGTATGGATATGAGTTTAAAGGAAACGAGAAGGCGGAATTTACCACTTTGCTAGGAGCCACTTGCAATGCCATGCAATTCGTTTCTGAGATGGATGACTATCAGCCTGAACCGGACTTAAGTCTTGTACCAAGAGAGAATATGTGAGTACTGCTCAGCCCGCTCATTGTAGAGATGCTAAAGGTCTCAAGTTATTTTCCTGAAAAGGCCGATAATCCAGATAATGCATGGGCTTACCGTTTTCATCTCGCTCACAAATCACCATCCTCAAATTTACTTCAAGGCAGAACTTTATGTATCAAAGACAACATTACTGTTAGTGGAGTTCCGTGCTTGATCGGCCAAGCGCCGACTTCTGGCTGGATACCGAAGATGGACGCCACCATAGTTTCAAGGATTCTTGATGCTGGTGGTATTATCAAGGGGAAAGCTATTTGTGAGAATTTGAGTACCAGTGCAGCTTCATTTACCGCCGCAACTGGAATGGTCAACAACCCTTATGCTAAAGGCTACAGCGCTGGTGGATCAAGCTCTGGAACAGCGAATCTGGTTGCCAAAGGAGAGGTGGACATGGGCATCGGAGCTGACCAAGGTGGATCAATTCGTATTCCTGCGAGTCTTTGTGGGCTTGTTGGTTTCAAGGCGACGGATGGATTGGTTCCATATACTGGTTGTGTAAGTAATGAGGCAAGTATCGACTATGTCGGTCCCATGACTCGGACTTGTTTTGATAACGCACTTCTACTTGAAGCCATTGCTGGAGTCGATGGTTTGGATGACAGACAGAGAGCCGGTACGCCATTTCGAAAAGATGTCCCAAAGTATTCTCGAATTCTGCAAGATACCAAGGACGTTGGAATCAAGGGACTTCGTGTTGGAGTTCTCAAAGAGGGTTACTCATCAAAGATAATGAATCCTGAAGTGGAAGCGAAATTTCATGCTGCTGTTGAGGTTCTTCGAGAACTGGGAGCTGTTGTTGAGGAAGTCAGTATTCCGTTACATGAGATTGCTCCAGCGATTTTTGGAGCTGCTAGTAAGCAAGGTGGGGCCATTGTGAGTTTAATATAGATGGAACAAAATGCAAGCAGAAGCTAATTGATATTAGGGGAGAGCTGGCCACGCCACGGGTCGAAGACAGGTCATGTTGACAGATCTTTATGAGAGAATGCTTCCATTGACATCAGAATCAATGGAAAGGGTAAACATACACTCTTGAGGCTACCTCAATTCCGCTGACATCACTTCCAGATGAGCCCAATAAATAAAAATGCCGTATTTGCGGGTATATTGTTCCTTCAATCCACAACCACAATGTACTGAATATAAATCTAGGAGAATTTTGTTGGGAGAAATTCCCACTTGTTTACGCCAAAGCTATAAATCTCGGTCGTAAATTGACGGAGACTTACAACGAAGCTCTCATCAAGTTTGATGTCCTTGTCATGCCAACGACTATCACGGCTTCTGATCCACTCCCTTTGGAGAGCGATTCCGCAATAACGAAAATGAGTAAGACAATCGGGAAACTAGATAATACCTGTCCATTTAATGCTACGTAAGGCTTATTTCTTTTCCTCGGCTCCTTGTTGTCTTCAAATTGCGTCAGGACTAACACCAAGAGACTTGGGAAGATGTATCTACTAACTATAAATCAGTGGACACCCAGCACTTGCTATTCCAATTGGACTTGTACCTGCTGCGGTTGATTTCTCTGTGCTTGTTCCAGCGAGTATGCAAATTGTTGGGAAACATTTTGATGAAATTACGTGTTTGAAGGTTGGGTACGCGTGGGAGAACGCGAGAGCTTGGAAGGAGTTTTGAGGATCTTCTTAAATAAATGGGAACCTTTCAACTTTTACAGTTCTGCTCTGGTATTTCATTCCCAGGTGATTTAGCCTAGATAAGCGGAATAGATACACCAGGATATGGCACCAAATTATGTCAAGATAGCTTGGGCAGAATTTGTGGTCCTCCACCACGAGACAGCTTTAGATTGGAAATACAGATGCAACACAACACAGTTTTGGAGTTTTATAGAATGCCAATAGCTCGTCAACTCGAACTATCAAGATTCACAAAGTGTACGTTGGAGAACTTCGGAGCCCAGGGGCAAATAGTACGAATAGGGGGCGATGCCCCACCTTCCGTTTTACCTGGAATACTCCAATCGGTAGAGACCAAAATGGCAGTCTCTCCACTCACCATTTTTTCCTCGAGCTCCTGAATCTTGATAACCAAGCACCCTTGAGCCCTCCACGCGACTTGAGTTGATTCAACATTTTCTCTGTATCATCACCTTCCCTCCTTTTTTGTAATTGACATGCAATTTTAGTCGGGATCCTCCGCGCAATTGCCCCTTTCTTTTCTCCTTCTATTTGCCCTTTGCGCTTCTTCTACTGTACGATAATATTCTCGAACGATGCTTGTTCGAGCAGCTCGGGGGAAAGCCCTCCCACGTCCACGCCATTCAGCAGTTCGATTCAATACAACACAGCAACACTCACATACTTCACGACTTTACTCGTTGACAACTACGCCTCATCAAGCCCGACCGAGAGATCAGCGTCGATGGGCATCCACAGACACCGTTTCCCAACGGCCGGAATTGCGAAGACGGCGAAACTCAAACGATGGATCTAATACAGAAGCACGACGCTCTATGGCCACGGCTTTGGCATACGAAGATATACCCTTTGAGAATGGCTTCCATATCCCTCCGCCTCCACCCTCTCAGACTCGACAGCGTGGCGCGCCACAATCACGTCTAATTATGGATCCATACGGGGATGCTCCGGAGTTCAGCAAAAATTTAGTCACATCAGAACAAAAGATAAAGTCATGGAAGAATGGAATCTCGGGGGATATTTCGGAGGTGCTGGCCGTCTTCCATGCGTGTCTTGCTGTTGGTAGGATAGAACGCGCGGGTGTGATTTTACAGCGAATATTCTACACCACCAAAATGTCCGACGAAGAAGCTATCGACCTCAACAATGAATATTTGTGTGCGTCCATTGAGCATATCTCGACGCCCCCGAGCGAAGCATCAAGACAAGCTATACACAAGTGGTTCGAACTCGAGATCCGTATCAAGAAGCTCCCATACAACGCTGAAACGATTGCGTACATGTTAAAGGCCTCACTCCATTCCCCAACCGAAGAAACTGGGGGAAATAGGAAACGACTTGTGCGACGATACATGGACATGGTGCCCGGCGATGAAGGATTGGAGGTTTTTGGATCGCAATTTCTGACTGCTGCGGAATTGAATCAAATCAATCAAATCTGTCCTCGATATAACCTCGCGGACTCTCTCAACAACATCGAACCATCAGAGTCTCCAGTGGAGCAGCTCCTCGAAACAAGAATAAATTTCAACGAGAATAGCAACATTACGGAGGAACAATCCCCTCTACCTGATGTTAAGCCAGTCAAACAAAAGGGTCTCGGATTGAAGTCTCTCAAAAAGGCACTATCTCTATTTTCAAGCGTACCTTCCGGTAATCTTTTCATGGCCGGCAAAACCCTCGAAGAGCAGCGAGCAATCCAAACAGAACTCGAGCAAGGTGCAGTGGATGCTGCAATTTACCGATGGAGAGATGACCATGAATCTTTGAGCAAGATGGGCGTGAATTCCCATTTGCAAACGAAATCTATAGGCGCAAGAATGTGGCAGTGGCAGCTGACTTTGAGAAGTGCTCTAGCAAACGAGTTGAAGCTGATTGATGCTGCGGAAAAAGCTGAGGTGAAGACTCGGGAGGAGGAGGAACGATGCTTGTATGGACCTTTCCTAAGGATACTTTCTCCTGACCAATTATCTGCGCTCACGATCCTTACTACCATGACATTGTTGGGCTCTACAGGAGCTGACAAAGGCATCGGTCTTACTCGAGTTGTCATGTCACTAAGTACTGCCGTGGAGGAAGAATCTCTGTTTCAAGCCATCAACAAAGCTTCCAAAAAGGACATGTGGCCCAAAAGCGGGGTTCTCGACATCGGCAATCTCAAGAAACTTTCACGGGAGCGCGGTAGCGGCACTGCTACCAGATTAGTTGATTCGTTGCGTAAAGAGGGGGGAAATCCTCGCTCACTAGCTTGGACTGCGTGGCCTGCTAATCTGAAAGCAAAAGTTGGTGCATACCTATTGTCTGTTCTCGTCGCGAGTGCCAAAGTTCCAGTGGTTTGCAAGCACGAGACGACCCACGAAGAGAACATCCAACTTCAACCAGCCTTCACTCACGCCTTTCAATTTCGAATGGGCAAGAAAGTTGGCATCCTTTCCGCCAACAAAGCTTTGGTCGAATCCATGAAGCGAGAGCCAGTTCATAGTCTTTTGGCAAAACACTTGCCCATGTTGGTTGAGCCTAACCCCTGGACAATGTTTGATAAAGGCGGCTTCCTCGCTCACCCTGCAAGGCTGATGAGAGTGAAGCAAGGCGACAAAGATCAAAGATATTATGCAGAGGCCGCCATTGGGCAGGGTGATATGAAAGACTTATGCAAGGGATTAGATGTGCTAGGAAAAACAGCGTGGACCATCAATATGCCCCTGTTGGAAGTGATGCTGGAAGCTTGGAACACAGGCGAAGCTATCGCCAATATAGCACCAGAGAATCCAGAAATTACACTTCCAGACGAACCGGAAAGTTCTCAAGATCCTTTGGAGCGTCGCCGCTGGCTACTGCAGGTGAAGAGAGTCGCAAATGAGAAGACTGGGCTGCACTCTCAAAGATGCTTTCAAAACTTCCAACTTGAAATCGCGCGCGCTTTGAGGAACGAGACTTTCTATTTCCCACATAACGTTGATTTTCGAGGGCGTGCATACCCAATACCGCCGTATTTGAATCACATGGGTGCTGATCATTGCAGAGGCTTGTTGAAATTTTCGAAGGGTAAAGAGCTTGGTACAACTGGACTCAAATGGCTCAAGATCCATCTTTCGAATGTATTTGGGTATGACAAGGCGAGTCTTCAGGAGAGGGAGGAGTTCGCGGATATCCATGTCGCCGACATTTACGACTCAGCATCCAAACCGCTCACTGGAGCCAGATGGTGGCTCGAAGCTGAAGATCCGTGGCAGTGTTTGGCGGCTTGTATTGAGCTTAAGAATGCTTTCGATTCGCCAGACCCCACACGTTTTGTATCCCAACTTCCTGTCCATCAGGATGGCACATGTAATGGTTTGCAGCACTACGCCGCATTGGGAGGTGATCTTTGGGGGGCCCAGCAAGTCAACCTTGTACCCTCTGAACGTCCTGCCGATGTGTACTCTGCAGTTGCTGAACTAGTTCAGAAGGAGATTACTCAAGATGTAGAGAAAGGCAACGCTTACGCCCAACAGCTGGACGGGAAGATAACTCGAAAGACTGTCAAGCAAACTGTAATGACAAATGTCTATGGTGTGACTTTCGTCGGAGCCAAAGCGCAAGTCAAGAAACAGCTGATTGCATCACAGCCTGACCTTGTTCCCGACAACAGCAATCTTAGCGCCCTTGCCGGATACATAGCCCAGAAGATATTCAAAGTACTCGGAAATATGTTCAAGGGAGCTCACGATATTCAGTTCTGGTTTGGGGAATGCGCTGGGAGAATATCGACTTCTTTAACCCGTGAACAAATTTCATTCATCGAGGCCGAGCTGCCAAATCTCAAAGACCAAACACCCAGAGGAAAGAGCCGAATTATGGAGCATCTGATCAATAACTGCACGTTCAGATCTACAGTAATATGGACAACACCTTTGAATATGCCAGTTGTACAGCCATACCGTGTGTCCAAGACGAAAAATGTCTTGACAAGTATGCAAGGAATCCTACTGACGAACCCACATCGAAACGACCCTGTCACGAAACGAAAACAACTCCAGGCCTTTCCTCCGAACTTTGTTCATTCTCTGGATGCAACTCATATGTTGCTCTCGGCAATTGAATGTGACAAGGCAGGACTGTCATTTGCGGCCGTGCACGACTCATTCTGGACACATGCTGCAGATGTACCAACAATGAATATTGCCCTCCGAAATACCTTCATTAAGCTTCATGAAGAGGATGTCATCAAGCGTTTACGTGATGAGTTTATCAGCAGGTACCAAGGCAGCATGTATCAAGCAATCCTTCGCAGCGATTCAGAAGTCGCAAAAAGAATTATGAAGTGGCGGAGAGCCAACCCGGTGCCCAAAAAATACACCGAAGGACCTAAAAAGCCAGGCAATCTTTACGAGCTGATTCTGGAGCGAGAAAGATCAAGGCTCCTTGAATCAGTCAATCCCGACGAGGTGAAAGCCGGAAAGGATATGGTCACTCCAGTGAGCATATTCGAGGATTTTGGTAAGCACGGCGATTTAGCGAGTGATCCACAAATAGCAGAAGTTGCCATGGGTGCAATGCCTAAGAAAGCCGAGACGATTAAGGAATTAGGAGAAGACGAACAAAGCGCGGAGCAAAACGACGAAAGCGATATTGAAAATGATGCTCTTATGATAGATCAACAACAGAATGAGACTGGTTCGGAAGACCAAGAACCTGATGCTTTTGTTCCACCAACTCGCTCTGCTTGGGACAAAATCTTCGCAAAAAAGGAGACACAAAAAAACCTCAGAACCATACCAATTTGGCTTCCGTTGACCTTTCCAGAAATCCCCCAAAAGGTAAGGCCTTGTACTGGACTCGTTTTGAACCGTAAAGCTAACACTTTTTAGGGTGGGTTTGATGTCTCGCAACTCAAAGACAGTCAATATTTCTTTTCTTGAAATGTGAATCTTCTGCGCGCACTCTTGCTATTGCAAGGTGTTTGGCCAGAATTTGAGGTTGTATTTCTGATCATATGGGGGCAAAAGGAGGAGTTTCGTTAGGATACAATGCTTAGAGCGATGCATGTAGGTAGTGTAATTTTTGGTTGCATTTTCAGAGGGCGTTTGACTTTTCTCCTTTTTATTATCTTTTTTCAAAATCAGAGCTGATTTTATTGGCTTGTACTATTAGACTCCCGCAGTTACGAGATCCTATTATCCGTACGGGGTGGGGGATTAGGCAAAATGTCCATAGAGGGACTAGGTCTTGATGCACAGGCATTCCAAGGCTCAGAACGTGTAAAATAGTGTGGTTCGCAGCAACCTTCGGGTTTGTACAATATGATGGCACCACTCATATACTATTATGGTTATCTGTTAATATCGAAGTGATCGCTTTTCTACCGTTCTCTGGGGCCAATCTTTGGGGGCGGGGCCTACGGCATTGCTCTTTCCGTAATCACGACTTCCGAATTTTGCCAAGAAGCACCCTTTTGGAAGGGGTGGACTTTTGCCGTTGAGAAATCTAGTTGCCTAGAGATTTTAACAACGTATGCTAGATGGGATCAAATAACCGCTCGATGGATATTCCGAATCGATCCCCAAAGAGAAAGAGGCGACCAGCAGTGCTTCTTTAAATACGTCCTCAGTCCCGGGGGTTCTTATCAAATTCAGTTGGTACTCGTGATGGTGTCGTTTATTCAACCTAGTCTGTGGCTACTTCTCGTGTGAGTTTATGAGCTTGCAATCTTCTCATTATTCAATTGAAATAATCCTTTGGCTTACGAAGAATAGTCAGTTTGCAGCTGTCATTGAAGCTTCGCCGAAACCACCTCTTCATGTCACCAGTTCTCACATCACGACCTTGATTGTGCCCGCGAGTCCTTGCTATACAAAAACGGTTCAAACACCATACTATGGCGAAAGTAAGCATACCCCATTTCTGCTCAAAACCCTCACTAACAATAAGAGACTGTCCTGCCCTAACAAACTGCCTACCTTCCTCCCAATGCCTCGCCCTCCTCACAACAACCATTCCTGTCCCTCCCTCAAACCCTCTCTGCGCCAGCACACCAACAACAGTCGCTCCGGGTCCATGTCGAACATGCGTGAACCAATGTCTTGTCAAAACATCCACGTTTTACCAGACTGTTGATTCATGGCCTGCACCTACACTTGCTCCTGTTGCTAGGGATGTAGCATGTGCAACTACTATCTGGAAGAGTGCTACTGTGCAGAAGGGACTCACATATACGTATCATAGTTTGACGCAGACGAGGATTTCGCTGGTGAATTGTCAGGGCTGTAGTTTGATTGTTAGTGAGATGCAGGGAGCGGGACCGGGGGTTACGAGGACGACGACTGTTACGGATACGAAGCCGGAGATTGTTACTAGTTATACTTGTCAGTAGATGCTGTGGTATCCAGGGAAAATTGTGGTTGTGGTTGTGGATATGGTGTGAGTGTGTGAGTGATGTTGGAAGGTGGATTGGCAAATAGGCGTGAAAAGGAATAGTTGTGAAGAGGATATACTCGTGAAACTATAGAGATATTAAAATAAGCAAATTACTTCGCATTCAGTGGTAGAATTTTGTAGGAAACAACCACGTAGTGAATTGTATGTTCACTGAGAATACTTCCACCAGCACCTCACCTAGGTTTCCTCCTTCATGACCCCTGCCCCATACACGTGACCCGCGGTCATCCAAAAATGTTTAGGACGCGATCAAGCAACCTGAACTTTCAACAACCCCGACAACATCGCAAATATGCCCGTCGTCAAAGGAGGAGTCTGGACGAATATCGAGGACGAGGTACTGAAGGCGTCTGTTTCAAAATATGGCCTGAATCAATGGGCTCGAGTGTCCTCGCTGCTCGCGCGAAAAACACCAAAGCAATGCAAGGCCAGATGGGGAGAATGGCTCGACCCAGGTATTAGAAAGATAGAATGGAGCAAGGAAGAGGACGAGAAACTTTTGCATCTTGCGAAGTTGATGCCAACGCAATGGCGGACGATTGCGCCTATGGTTGGACGAACTGCGACGCAGTGCCTCGAACGATACCAGAAGTTGTTGGATGAGGCCGAGCAGAAGGAAGCTGGAGGACTAGGGTTAGGAGGACCAGATGGAGGAGAGACACAAGCGCCATCTGCCGATGATGTGCGTCGATTGCGACCCGGCGAAGTCGACCCCGATCCTGAATCGAAACCTGCGAGACCAGATACAATTGATTTGGACGAGGACGAGAAGGAGATGCTGAGTGAGGCGCGTGCTCGTTTGGCAAACACCCAGGGAAAGAAGGCGAAGCGGAAGGCTCGCGAGAGGCAGTTGGAGGAATCACGACGTCTGGCAGTTCTGCAAAAGCGTCGAGAACTTAAGAATGCAGGAATCAATATTAAGGTGGTCAATCGGAAGAAAGGTCAAATGGATTACAATGCCGACATCCCATTTGAGAAAAAAGCAGCTGCTGGATTTTTCGACACCGAAACCGAGGCAATACAAAACGAGAGAGAAAGAGAGGCCTTTGATCCTCGTAAACAACAACTTGCGAACAAACGAAAGGGAGACCATGACGAAGATACGGATCGCAAGAAGCGCAAGGGGGAGAAGGAAGCTCCATCAGCATCTTATACAGCAGCCATGAAAGCGGGCCAGATGCAGAAGATTCGGGAGGCTGAGCAAAGCAGCAAGCGTAGAGCTTTGGTATTGCCAACACCACAAGTGGGGGAAGGGGAGCTCGAAGAAATTGTGAAAATGGGAATGATTGGAGAGCGGGCGAATATAATGGCAAGATCAAGTGAGAACGATGCGACTCGGGGTTTAGTCAACACATATTCTACCATAAACAGCGGAGCGCCGATACGAACACCAAGAGCACCTGCCCAGGAGGATCATATCGCAAACGAGATTCGGAATATTCGAGCTCTCACAGAAACCCAATCGTCGTTGCTGGGTGGTGATAATACCCCTCTGCATGAAGGTGCAGGAAGTACTGGTTTTGATGGTGTTACCCCTAGAAGACACCAAATGGAAACTCCAAACCCAATGGCGACCCCTTTCCGACAAAATGGGGTTGGAGCGACACCAATGCGACCGCCAGGGCTACCCGGAGCCACACCCATGAGAACACCTCGCGATTCATTTGCACTAAACGCAGATGGCGAGATGCAATTAGTTGGAAGTACTCCTAGAGATCTCAGACTAGCAGAAGTGGCCAACAAAAATAAACTGAAGCAAGGACTCGCTTCATTACCAAAACCAAAAGATACAGAATGGGAATTGGAATTGCCAGAAGAACAACAGGAGTTTACAGGTCAAGAAGAACTTTCTGAGGAAGATGCCGAAATTCGAGACAGACGAAATCGGCAAATTCGAGAAGCGCAAGAGAAACTTGATTTCCGACGACGAACTCAGGTCATGCAAAAGGGTTTACCACGTTCTTCGGCCCTTGATATTGATGCGATTGTAAAAGACGCTTCCGCTATTTCGGACCCTGTTATCGCTGCGATCGAGAAGGAAGTTGCAATATTGGTCGCAAATGATGCTATTAGATATCCCGTTCCTGGTGCAAAAGTCAAAGGTCAAGCACCTCATATTGAGTCTATTGGCGACGATGATCTGGCTCAGGCCCGTTTACAAATTATGCTAGAAGTTCCCAGAGAAGTCGCGGATGGCGGTCCCGAATTCTTTCAAGCAGCTTGGAATGATGCTCACAGCTCAACCTTGTTGCCTGGTCTGAGCGGTTATGGAGACGATGAAGTTGACGAACAACAAATGCTGGTTGAAGCATTCGACGTAAGCTCCCACTTCTTCAATCTGTTCAGGAGGATTACTAACATCATTTTCTAGAAAATTCAAGATTCCATCGTGGAAACTGCGCAAGCTGGCAACAAATCAGAAAAGAAGCTTGCTCTCCACCTTGGAGGTTACCAAAACCGTGCCAAGATTCTCCGTTCCAAAATCGGCGAAGCTGCTGAAGCACTTACCAAAGCAACCCACTCCCTAGATTCCTTCCGAACACTGCAGATCAGTGAAGAGGCAGCGATTCAGAGACGGTTGGAAGGCTTGCGTGAGGAGGTCAATTTCGTGGCGAGAAGGGAAAGAGAGGCTCAAGATTTATATAGGATTAGGAAAGAGGAGTTGAACGGGCTGAGTGGAGGTGAGGTGAATGGGTGGCATTAAGGTTGGTAAACCTGGGAGTTTGGGGTGTATGAGTAGTACCAATATCTTTTCTGGCGAGGGATATTACAGTGTTTCTATAGTATGCATGGACGGGTCGAGGGAAGGGGAATGTGTAAATCCATGAACTTAGGTTCCTTTCTTTTGTATACACTCAAGTTACCTCACGCTGCACTTTACAGAACCCTGTGCTTGCTTTCGTTGAGGGCTTGGCTCAGTGAATAGAAGGGAAGTGGGAATTACTCCTAGAGGGGTTGACTCATCCCCTTGAAGAATTGAGATAACAGTAGGTGTTCCCAACGATAACCCCTTCTCATGTTCTGTTTCTATTATTCGTATGTGCCCAGTGCTGCTGGCGGGCGACCAACGAATAGCTCATAATTTTCAGGCGTCATCCTTCGGTTGCTTTCGAATAGCAAGCATCTAGGAAACCTAGTAAAAGCCTTGAACCTTTCAGAGTAGGATAAGCTTCCTGGGTCACCTGCAAACAATCTCACCATCAATTATATCACACAAAATCAGATTCACAGCTTCATCCTAAGACTCTGGAGTTGAAACAACGGGTTTTATTATTTTTGTTCTCAAATTATGAGCAGTTCTATTGAGCTTCCCATAATTGAAACTGTTGTTTCTCAGCAAAGGTTCCCTAAAATCTGACAAGCCACTCGCTAGCTAGCCGTCCATCTCCCAAAGCATGCATCGCTCCTTACTAGAGCAATGTGTCATGGAGACAGTCTTTTAGCAGTTGGAGCCCTGAACGATGACATTGTATCTATCGGAATCGAACTCCTGTCCGCACACCCGAATACCAGCTCCACAATAAGCCACGACATCCTGGGCGTAGGTAGCTAAGTAATTACATGAAGGGGAGATGGTGTAATCGTTCTAATGTTTTTTATATATTAGCATTTCTTCCTGCGTCTGGATGAAGGAGGGAAAGGAATGAATAGATTACATCGTTGCACAAGAAGACTCCAGCATTGTATTGGCAAGCGATACGAACGCAACTACGTGGGTTGACATAGCAGAGTGGGACGTGTTGCAGATACCAGATGTTATCGAGGGTCTTGCTGATGTTGCATGGGCCGAAAGATTGTCCTGGGATTGGACCGAGGGTGCAGCACAGGTATCCTGACTGTTTTTTCAGAAGACCATTAGCTTTTTTCCTTTTGAGGATGGTCGAGGCGGGCACTGAGGGAAACAAAATACCTTGTTAGCGGCAACGAGCACATGTCCAAGGTTGACAGAAACGAGAGCCTCTAGTGGAGGTTCGGTGAATTCAAAATCTGGATGCATGGCCTGCATTTGGGCAATCATCTCTTGTGCGGTTCCGGTGAGTGAGACCTCGTGACCACCCCAAGTGCCAGTGAAGGTGAAGGGGACCTCTGGGTATGGGAGACCAGGAGTGAGGGTAGAGGAAGTGGTGGCTGATGCTGGGAGTGCAATGACCTGTTCGATGGCTGTGTTAGATTTAGGTTGAGGAGGGGGTTGAAGTTGAGGTTGAGAGGGAGATTTGAACTCACAGAGCCGAAGAGGCCAAGAAGGCTCAAGATGAGAATAGCGAACACCATTGTGCTTTGAGTCGCGAACTGTAGTGGCAAGTTTCGATGTTCAATGGGAGTTGTCTGTTGAGTTTGAAATTGAGAAACTTTGAGGTGGTTGAAGTTGGAAAGACAGCAGAGGGGTGGAAACAGAGTTTTATATCTGGGCGGGGCACGAGAATTATCGGAGCTGGCGTTTGGCGAGAGCTCAGAGTGTTTGCACTGCTATTCTGGGACTAGTCTAGCTCGGAAGACCGAGTTGTTGAGGGGGTTTCTATCCTAGTGGGTGCCCTAAGCGAGAAGGGCGGGGAAGAATTTTAGGAGTAGTGATTTCCTAAGGATTATACCTTAGTAACTTATAAAGGATAACATAGATCTCAGCATGTAAGCTTAAGCTACTCTAAAATAATTTTACTAGTTTACTAGCCTACTGCGGATTTTCAATGAATTCTTATAAAACTACAAATACGTAGGAGACTGTTAACTAACAATTTCTTTTCAAGAACAGAAGAACATAAGTTTCTACAAATCAATTTAGACAAGAGTTTATCTAACGTTGGCTACTTTACTCTCTTAGTTATATAGAAGACTTTAATTAGGTTACATAAAACTTCTATTCATCCTTCAGATCTTGAAAGAGAATGTTAACTTAGGTAAACATAATCAATGTATTAATTATTAGTCAATTCAACTTTGTACTTGAAATTTGTCTAACTGTGACTTTACTTTCAGTACTCGTTCACCAGAGGGGGAAAATCACAGTTACAAGTCAACCACTTGGGCCATGTGGGTCTATTTTTACACGAATCCTCAGTGCCTCCGGCAATGGTTTTGCCGATCTCATAGTCAAAAGCCTAATGGGAGGATACAGTCTTTGGCAGATTCTTTTGCTAGCCCAACAACCCTAATCATCGGCAACCTCACTCTTCGGCAAATCAGACTACACTCTACTTTAGGACACACCTCTAAATCAAGCTCAGTCTGCTCCCAGCTGTTCATCCTCATGGAGTCAAACAATTCATCGCCTGCACAAGGTGCATCAGGTCAATTAGTGAATCGATCTAGCAAGGGTGATGACAATTCCTCAATTCCAGCGAGCGACTTTGAGAAACCAACAATATCCCAACCCGCATCCTCTACCTCGAGTTCTCCTCTTCTTCATGGACGGAATAGTCCTCCTCTCAAGGCAAGTCATTGCCTCTCTTTCCGTTCAAGGCATCTATTACAACCCTTTAATCTGCCTTCTGTGGCTTCAGCTCAGGTGTACCATCTACATGAATTATGTCTACTCATGGTGAATCCAGAAGAGCAAAGCTAACTGTTTATAGCTGTCGTCTTTGACTTTAGGGACCGACTTGGAGAAACCCCAATCTACGACCTCTAAACCAAGTCCATATCATTCTACAATCCCCCTCTTTCCCTCTCTTAGCTACTCAAGCTCATTGAGCAGCTCAAGCGAATCGGTGAGTCCTTCGTCAACAGAGAGAAGATAAGAACTGACTGTCCAATAGCTTTCTTCCCTATCTTCTACCTCCAATGAATCAACATCCATGTCAGATACGTCATCAACTTCTCATAATTCGACAATCCATAATCTCAGGAGACTTCCTTCTCGACTCCAGTCCACCCCCGTACACAAACGACAAAGTTACTTGACGTTGCTCACAGAGACGGAGAGAATTTACAAAGAGATGGAATCGCTCAAGGCACGATTTCAACGTCGTGCCACCAAGCTACTTAAAAATCCTCGAAAAGATCACGCGGTTGCAGACCTTTTTCACCTTGTATACGTGTCCAATCAGAAGCTAGTTAGGTTAGGAGGCCAGCTTGCCGAATTACACAGAAAGGCCAACCGCCAGCTTGACGAGTCAAACAGAAAGGCCAAACTTGTATCATATTGTCTAGGTTTTGTTGTTGCGGCCCTTGTTTGCAATTATTGGCTTTTATGTTTAACGTGGTTTATCAGGACCCTGCGCACTCCAAAACCTATACAAAAAGCTGCTTAGTAAGCAGCTCTAACTTTTTATTCTATTGATGAAAAAAGCTAAAATTGAAAAGCTAGTTTCAGTAGTATATAAAGAAATACAATATAGAGTTTTAGATGCGTACCAATTATAATCACTTAGTTATTAAAGAAATGAAAAACAAATCATAAATACAGGGGTAATTTTAAGCGAATCGTTAACTACAATTAGTAAACGTCTGAAATTTTGTATTTTATTTGTTTATATAGTAATAAAACTAAAATTTCAATTTTAGCTTTTTTTATATATAAACTAAAAAGTTAGAGTTGCTTACTAAGCAGCTTTTTGTATGGGTTTTGGAGTGCGCAGGGTCCTGATATGCGCAGGGTCCTGATAAACCACGTTATGTAAGTTCTTATTAATCTAGCACTTGTGACACAGCTAAAAATTCGCCAGGGAGATGTTTTCACCATCATTGTCAAGGTACTTTCCCCGCTATCATCCTCCTTTCCAATTCTAGACTAAGTCATGTCAAAGAGCTATACTAACATTGGATACAGAGAGTCGGCAACTCCATCTGCAATTAGAAGCAACCAGCCGATTGTCTAATAAGTTCTTTGGTTAAGAACGACAGATGAGGATGCTTTTTGGCATGGGTCTTTTGGGGTATTGCAGGAGTATTTCTTAGGCTGTGGAGTTGGGAGTTTACCCTTGGAAAAAGCGGTGGCACAAGAACACCTCTTCCTTTTTCTTCTTGTCTTTGAACTCTTTTCTTTACGTCCGCCATTTAGGCCTGGCGCTTGATTTTTGTTTGGTTTCTTTATTTCTTTAACATAATTGGCACAGAAGTGTAAGATAGTCGGATCACCACCTCGGGCATCTGGAGTTTTCGGAAAAGCTCAGACTTGCTCTTCGCCGCCATAAACATGAATTCATCTTCTCATCAATCTTTCACACGATTCCAAGTTATGCAAATGTGATTGTTCACTTGAGAAGGAGCGGGGGCACTGTGATATACACACTTAATACCCTTTTCTGAACGTGAAATTCCTCCATCTTGGTAAAATTTAAACGCGATCTCGACACCTGATACAAATGTCAAAATCAAATGTAAAATACAGGTGAAACTTATACTAAATTACAGCGCCAAATTATAGGGAGTGGTGTTTCTTTAGCCTGGGAACTTATAAAAGCGAACACAGAGTTTTATATTTGAGCTCAAGCTACAAAAGAAGAAGTTTAGAGGCCACAACCCTGGCTGTTCGTAGTGTGAGTAATGAATCTAATCTAATTAATGATGCTTTTTAACCACATTGATCCGATTACATCAATGAAGATACCTTCAGAAGGTTCAATTCCTCTAGAGGGAAAAGAGCTTCAACGTTTAATAAAGTACTCAACACAGGAACATATCTTTTCATTTCAGATTTAGTAAATGTCTGCGCTTGAATACGGCGAGTTAGCAGTAATCGCTTAGAAACGTGTTGTATTAGACATCCAAAACCCCTGATACTATGATGACCATATCTGAACTATAACTCTTTGTATGAAACTGGCTGTACTCGTCTTTTGATTTTGTTTTTCTTTCTGTGAAACATAAAACTAGCTTTAGCCTTCAAATATTCTGCCGCGTTTCACCGCCAAAGGCGGAATGAGCAAATTACCCCTCCAAACCCCTCCTAACAACAACAACAACTTACAAGCCAAATCATGGCAGAAACACACACCAAAAAATCGGCCGAAGCCCTGATTTCCAACTTCCAATTCGAACGCGTTCTAAACCAAGGTAATTGCCCTGCCCAGCACCCTCCCTTAATCCCGCCAAATCACAAACATTGAGCTGACAGCAACCAGACCAAGCAGGACGCCGAATAATCCTCCACGGCACCATCGAATCCAAACCCGCGCTCCTAATCCTCGAACGCGCTCCCTTCCCCTCATCCCCCGCCTACCTCAATCAATTACCCACCTCCCTCTCACAACTACAGAACCTCGGCGCAAACGATGTGTACTTCTGGTTCCTCGCCTCTTCTTCGCCCTCCTCCCCCTCCCCCGCACCACCAAGCAAAGAAGCACCACAAGAATCCCCCACCGACTTAAAGATAAACCTCATCTACCCCTGCACACCCCAACACCTAAAAAAATACTCCCAACAAGGCCTCCGTCTCGTCCACGAAACGCCCCAAATCTATGTGCAAAAAATCCGTCCTTACATGGAAAATAAGCGGTCAGAGGGTCGTTTGAATTGGGTCTACAACATCATATCCGGTATCACAGAGTCGGAAGATGTAATCTACCGCACGCCCCTCTCCGACGTCCCGAATCCCGAAGGATTTCTGTTACTCCCTGATTTGAATTGGGATCGCAAGACGATTTCTTCGCTTCATTTACTGGGGTTGGTGGAGCGGAGGGATATTTGGTCGTTGAGGGATTTGAAGAGGAAGCATGTTCCGTGGCTGAGGGAGGTGAGGGAGAGGATTTTGGAGAGTGCTGTGGAATGTTTTGGGGAGAGGGGGTTGGAGAGGGATATGGTGAAGTTGTATGTTCATTATCAGCCTACTTATTATCATTTCCATATTCATATTGTGAATGTGGCTTTGGAGGCTGGGGCTACGCAGGCGACGGGGAAGGCAGTGGGGTTAGAAAGTATTATTTCAACGCTAGAGTGTATGGGCGGGGACGAGGAGGCCGGTATGGAGAGGTTGGACATGAGTTATACGATTGGGGAGGCTAGTGAGTTGTGGACGGATATTTTTGAACCTTTGAAAAGGGAGAAAGAAGGAAAGGCTTGAGGAAAATATACCCAGACGAGTGTTGATATTAGAGGTAGAGGATAGAATCTGACGAATTACGAATTACGATTACAAGGTATATATAATGCTAAACTACAATGCAATGCATAAACTACAACCCACGATACTTCTTCTCAATGGCGAGAACCAAATCGTTCACACCTGCTCCATTCGGGCAATCCTTCCACTCCCCCCCATCTCTAACACAATAAATCTCCTCATCTAATCTAATAGTACAACTCTTGGTCACCCCATTATCCGCACTCCTCTTCACACTATCTCTCAATAGTCCCATACCTCTCCCGCCATCATCCTCGACAGCGCAGTCCTCCAACTTGCCCATATCAATACCATGCTCCAAGGCACAATCTGCTACCAAGCTCTTCTCTGGGATATCTTTGTAATCTCTTGTCAGACACATCGTGAAGCCGAGGTACGTTTTGGGAGATGGATAGAGGCTAGCGGCGCAGAGTTCTATTATGTTTCCTAGACATTCTGGGGGACCATGCATGCAGGATACGCCGTCGTTGGCGGTGGGAGTGCCGATGAAGGAGAGGGTGAAGTTTACTTTTGGGAGGACTTGTTGCATTGTTGGGAGGACGAGGAGTTTGAGGCAGTCCTAGAGCGTAAGGTTACATGTTAGCATAGGTTTTTAGGGCGGAGGAATGAAGGATAAAGTTTCTCCAATTATTGCTTGAGATTTAAAGATTGCAGTCTTATGGCGGAGAGAAAGCTGAGGCGACTAACCTGTGCATCCGGACATTTGCTCATGATGTGAGCTTCAAGAGGAACCAGAGGCTTCTCGGTCACCTTCTCTCCCCCCACCACCGCTGCTTCGCCCAAAGTATGATCGCATGGTCTCGTTCTCCCGTAGAATGGACTAGTTGGACTTGGAGTTCCGAGGGACCAGAGGAAATAGAAGAATGCCACGACGGTGAATCCTGCCACCCATCTTCGTATTCTAGTTCGAGGTAACATGTCGTGATTAGTATTAGTGGAGGGCACTTGTATAGCTATCGTTCGGGCGCCTTTTTCGCTTGGATAATCGTCGTTATTCATTTTGGGATCGCGATCGAATGTCATATTGGTAGCGGAGACATGAATAACGCTTGTCGTTGAGCTGAGGTGGTTGTTACAAATGAATGACGCTAGAGGTCTCGGAATTGAACTGTCAAGCTCGCCATAAGGTGACGTTCCTGCAACCGCCAAACCAAACAGCCTTGGCGAACCAACGAGCTGACCCCAAGTCTCTCCCCAATACGAACAAAAACACTACGAACACTACTGCAACACCATCTTCCAGCTGCAGCCAGATAGATTAATTCCACCTTCGTTGCCCTTCGCCCAATTTTCTCTCGACAAGTCAACAAACACCAACGCATTTGATTTCACCAAAGCGAGAGAAAGCCATTCACGGGAATAGCTGGATTCCACACAGGGAGGGATCCCACCTTTCCTCTTGCCCTAACAACGCAACGAGACAAATCTCAACTGCGGAAGTCCTCTCCCGATCACCGAAAAAAGAGAAGAAAAATACTAGTTTTTGTTCTTTTCGGTTCCCGCTTCTAATGCAGCATCGATAATCTTACCTACCTTGCACTTACCTTCCAATGGCTGTTCCAGAAATCCTCTCTTTGGAGGACTTCCTACGTCCGCTGGAGATTGATATTGGCAAGATTCACGGCCTAGCGAGGAGCTTGGCTGTGACCTATTTGAGGCTGGCGAGGGAATCAGAGGATCAGTTTCTGTCGACACCGATTTCGGATTCCGTTTTAAGGCCGGTGGGTGATGCAGGTGGGAGGTGGGTTTTTCGTTCCTCTTTTTTCGTTGAGAGGAAGGGGAAGAGAAGGGGGAAGTCAGGTCATGTGGATGTACTCACATTATTTTGAAAGCTATGAGGGAGGGAAGAAAAAGGTTATTGTTAATTTGAATTTATGCTGACGAAATAAATTTATAGATACCTCGCTATTGATATGTGAGTTTCCATGTTCTACAAAAAAATCCCCCTTTGACGTTGGATAGTGGCGGTACAAACCTCAGAGTCGGCTTCATCGAATTGCTAGATCCCAAGATAGATACGGCCAAATTAGATGGCATTTCAGTAATTGCAAACGGAGAGCCAAAAGAGACATCACGTGTTAGAAGACGACTCGAGAAATCATGGCCCATTGGAGAGCAATTGAAACGGAACAAAGCAGAGGATCTCTTTTCTTGGATTGGTTCATGCATAGCCGAGGTCGTGCAAGATGGATGTACACTATGGGGTGAAGAAGTACCAGAGGAAATCCCCTTGGGTGTTACGTTCTCATTCCCAATGATGTCTGTTCCATCTGTCAAATTACATATATCACTACTTACTTTCTTTTGTAGCCAACATACATTGTCCCATGCCACTCTCATGTCAATGGGCAAGGGCTTCTCGATCACATCAAACTCCGATCTTGGAAAATTACTTACTGAGGGTTACGAAACTGCTCGAGATCCGAAACTACCAACAATAAAAATCCACGCAATAGTCAACGACTCAGTGGCAACCCTAGTCTCCTTTGCCTACCAACTTCGCAGCAACCCAAGACGAAAAGCAGCTATGGGCTTGATAGTAGGAACAGGATGCAACGCAACCATTCCCTTGGCACTCTCCAAGCTCCATGCAAGCAAGAGACCTGCACAAGTCAAAGTTCTTAACGGTAGCGCAGCCTCAGACGACACAAAAATTACAGTAAACACAGAATGGTCGATCAATGGTTCCGCACCCGCGCTTCGCGAGTCACATTTCATCACCCGTTGGGATGAGCTTCTAGATTCCGAAGGCGACATGCCGGGATTCATGCCTTTCGAATATATGACAGCAGGACGCTACCTAGGCGAACTAGGCCGTCTAATAATTCTCGATTACTTCACAAACCACCTGAAAATCACAACCGAAAACCTGCCACCTCTCTTATTACAAAGAAATGGGCTTTCCACTTCCTTCCTCGGAAATTTAGGTCCACATTTACAACATATCGAACCCTCAATGCTACGGCAATTAGAGAAAGAAATCCCATCTTCATCTGAAAAGCACACATTCCACTGGACCCAAGAAACAGCAGACATAGTCTTCAAAATCAGTAAAACCATCCAAACCCGCGCCGCAGGCATGATAGCCTCCGCAATAATCGGTCTCCTCACATGCGCCGACGAAATCACACTCTCTTCTTTACCCTCCCCTCGCTCATCCGAAAGTTTAAGCAATGGCAATCACAAACACGATATCGAGGAATTAATGGTTGGGTATACCGGGGGTTGTATATCCCATTTCCAAGATTTCCTGGAAGATTGTCAGGGCTTTTTGGATGCGATTATGGGTAAGGAGTTTGGGGATGATGTTCTGCGGGTTCCGAGGGTGGTGTTGACTCCTTGTCATGATGGGGGGATTATTGGGGCGGGGATATTGGCGGGGACTGTGAAGGGGATTTCTTCTTCGTGAGGAGAGCTCGCGGGGTTTATCATTTCGGACGACGGAATGGGCTCTGGGGGGGGTGAAAAAAACCATCACTCAGCAGGTAACGAAGGAAATGCGAAATGCAAATAGAGGTGTGCGCACAAGCGACATGACTCGGGTAGAAGGTTTAGAGGTCTTGCTTTTTCAGGTTCTGACAAATTAGTCTGCGTTGCGAATGGAAATATCACTTACCGTGTCAAATCCGTTCATTCATTCTGTTGGTCTTGGGACTTCGTTTAGTGATGTGAATTTGGGTCTTCTTTTATTTTTTAGGGAATGGTGGAATTACTTTTGGGGTGGGGGATCCAGAGGTAGACTAGTCGGTAGTGAGCTATGGTTAAGTCAAGAGTAAGTCAAGAGTAAGTCAAGAGTAAACCCCCGGGTGAGCCATTGTTAAGCCATGCTGGAAATCAAGGGCTGACGCATCAAAAGCTGGAACGGCAGGTAATCTTGCAACGACAAGTGTGTAGTAAGACAGAAATTTTTTGAATAAGCGGTGCTTCAGATGGAAGTAAAAGTTTAGGTTACGAATAAATTGCTAGTAAATTAATAAATAGCCAGTAAGCCACTGAGAGGCGAGGAGTCCTTCGGGTAGTGAGTTAGCTTTTAAGTAGTGAGTGAGCCATCTATTAGTGAGTAAGCCATCAAGTAGCTAGTAAGCCATCAAATATTTTGATTTATTTCCAAGAGAGGGTTAGAGGGGTGTCACGTGTAAAGATTAGCTATTCCTGGATTACCTAGGCTGTTTGATGTTACTGTAGGAAAGTAAGTGCAGGCGGTAATGCTTGAATTGTCTCAAGAAAATTGGGAAGCGACTTGCATGATGGAACCTATTCATCTATAAATGGGATTATAAAGTTGTAACATCTCTAAGAGACGGAGGAGATAGAGTTAAGAGAGAAATGAGGTGTATCTATGAAAACACAGAAGTAACGCCAGCACGCTTGCCAACCTAGAAAAATCCTAACCGAAAAAGAAGAAAAAAGAAACCCATCTTCGTCTTACCTCCCACCATTAACCTTCTTCCACTTCAAACTAGCAATATAGCACAATGGACCCTTATTCTCAGCCCTCAGCTTTTGTCTCTCCTCACACCCTTCATTCGAAGGATCCGCCTTCCTACATGTATTAGGAGGAGAGCAATAAGGACAATAATCACTCCAATAAATCATAGGCGTCTCCCAAGTCGTGACCGTCGCCTCCGCATCTTCCGTACTCAACACCGTACCCTCCTTCAAAGGAAACCTCCAAGTCTTAGCCTTCGCAACGATAGCCATCAACTCGTCCTTCTTATCCTCACTCGTCTCAAATTCCATCGTGAGTTCCTTCAACGATCGCAACTTTGCAAACGCACATCCCCATCCACTAGGATTCCAAGGAATCACTCTCCCCCTCTTCTCAGCCGTCCAGTCCGAAACCATGAGGCCAGCTTGACTACTATGACCCCGCTGCGGGTTAATCTCCAACGAAGCATTGCGTTCATTCCACCACCAATCACCCCTCCGAATCGTAATCTTCACCCTCTCCATCCCCTGCAAAAACTCCTCTCGACAGAATTCCGGAAACGTATGCTCTAACCAAAACAGCTGCGTGAAGAAATGTATCTCCTTCACGAGCTCCATTTGCCAGGGTCGGAAACGTTCAAAGTAACGAGCTTCGTGCTCGTCCTCGATCCAGTTGTCGCGTTCGGTGCCCGGGGGCCAGCGGGCGTGCCAGAATACGTGTTCTTTGGTCGAGGGGGGTAGGTGGTGGGTTTCGAGGTAGGCGAGACGACAGGTTTGGAGGAGGGAGATGGAGACCATGCGGTGACCTGTGTAGCCTGGTCTTGTATAATTTGTGGAAATGTCGTATTGGGATTTGGGATCTGGCTTGGTGTATTCTGTGAGTGCGTACTTGAAGATGGCGTCACGGATTTCGGGTGGGATGCGGCCATTGAAGAGGGGGCAGTTGGTTTGAGGATTTGCCAAGAGGGGTTGTTCGTGGATCGGGGTTTGGTTTCTGGAGGGGGATTTGGAGGGCATTTTTGATTTGATGGATGACATTGTGTTTTGTAGTCCTTGAGAGGCAGAGCTGCCTGTTCGACGTATGCGAAGTGGATTTCTTCGTCTTGTTGATTGTCGGCCCATCTCAGTTATTGGCTGTTCTGCCTCGGCTGTCGAGTCCATGTTGACATTTGGAGGACGATGTTCGAATACAGAAATTGAAGAACCCATCAAGACCAGAAGAGGTTATAAAAAGAAGAATTGTACCGTGGGGTGATAGAATATATATAGCGAGATAGAAGGAAAACAGAACGCGGGGAAGAGAGGGAGGAGGGGTCTGCTGCCCGCAGGTTACCTGGTAAGGGTCCTTCGAACTCTTTCGGATGGAGTGCGGTGATTGGATATTAATGATGTACAATCCACTCAAACAAGGCAGCTCCTGCAGCAATCACCATCTCGAGTGGCAACCTATGGTTTCTTTCTTGCTACTGGCTTGACATGTCAGTATTCTTGACGTGAACTTGAAACTGGTTGCCCACCAAGCCTGCTCGGTCTGGGTCAACTCGAGCCATTGTAAGGGTTCATACCAATATATTATCCGGGAAATTGTAGCTTTGCTGACAATCTTCAAAGCTCACTGAGCGATGGTGTTGTCGGAAGTTGCCTCCGTGTCCCCTCCCCGCCTCCGTACTCAAGGCCGCTCGGCCCGAAAGGCCGTGTCACCGCGGCACCGCGGCGGTTAATTCTATTTTAGGCTCGCTTATATCGATTGGCTAGGTAGCAGGGCTAGCAGTCGTACCTACCTAGGTAGCTCCAATTGTTTCTGTCAAATATGTTGCTAGAAAACCTAGAGATATCAATTTAACACAGAAGCAAGCCACAGCACGGCAGAGAAACCCCTCGATCAGTCGACAGAGGTATTGGAGTCGATGCTACTCTCAGAACGTCCTGCTCTCAAAATTTCTTCACTGCAAAAATGGGAAGAGATCTAAGAGTGACAGTCGATACTGATGTTCGTGACCGACAACCTTCCCGCAGGCGACGCCGAAACGCGGCCGACTTGGAGAGGAGGCACATAGAAGAAGCAATCGCCGAGATCGGGTTGCCTGATCTTGTTGTCCCCGTCAAAGAGCCTAGCCGACAGCTTCTGGTAGACCTCGCGGTGCTGAATCGGATGCGCGTTGCTAGTTTACAGAATGATCTTGCAATGAAGGTCCAAGAGATTGATAATGGTGCGGAAGATTTGAGTTTTGATAATTTCTCAGCGATTGATGGTCTCTTGGAAAGATATTGTACGTGGAAAGAGATGACTCTTTCTTAGAATCCGGGAAGCTGACCACCGAGAGCATGTAGGCAAAGCGATTCGAGACTGGGAACTGATGGAGAAGTACTCGGCGCGTGCGAATGGAAATCACGGGAAAGATCCCTTCTTTATCTCGACTCAGTCTTTTTTGCAACAAAAGATTTTGCGGCGGTCAAACTTGTTAGATCGCAGGGACTATATAGCCAAAGATGAGGGCCAACCTGAACTACCGCTCAGCTCTCGGCCAGGTCTTCGGATGCTCCACGATACCGAGGAGTTTATAATGAGGTTCGCTTTCGCCATTTTTGGAGGGCTATCGCTTGTCGGACCCATGATTTTGATGGTTTTGCGGAAGGATATCTTGACTGCCTTGTTGACTGTATCTGTGTCTGTTCTTCTATTTGCTTTTATTGTCTCGCTATGGGCAGCAGAGGCAACTCCTTCGGTGGTGATGACAATGGTGACGGCGTAAGTGAGATCCTGGGGCACTTTTCCATATTGTAGTCGTTGCTTCTTCCTTGCTGCCGAGACATAACCTTACTCCAGAACTCGTGAATATTTCTCAAAAAACACACTGACTCCGAGATGTTGATTATAGGTATGCTGCAGTTTTGGTGGTTTTTGTAGGTGCCAGTTCAGGTGGTGGATGATGTGGGAAGTTGGATATGTGGGAAAAGAATTAGTAACGATCGCTTGAAGGAAATTGGTTTGCTTCTTTGAATGTGTAGGAGACGGTTTTCCTTCCTCTAGTTGGACCTGCTTTTTGGGTAATGTAGAAGAATGTTCGGAATATTGCAATAGGAAAATAAAATTACATCGAATTAAATCTAAAGTTCTAAGTTTGTAAGAGAGTCAGTAGAGGGGACGTAAAAATACTCTCGGGCTCGGGGAGCTTCGCATGTCGGCCCGAAATTATTAGCTCCGTGTCACGAGGCTAGCGTAGTGCTTCAAGCCGTTTCATTGGCTGACATGCCCCACCCCCCTCAACACATGGGTGTCTTAAAAAATCCCGCCAAATTCCATATGGACAGACGGCCCGCGGTCGAGACCTCCGGAGAGATTCAGCCACACTTGACCACCAGCCTCAAGACATCTCCCCTCTTATCCTTTTTTCCCTCCCACGCACGCCAAACGCAGAGCAGCGGCGAATTAGAGACTGAGGTGGCAGCTTGCTTTTCGATATCCAAATCGCCTCCACTTCCACTCATTTCCCCAAGTCAGTTCTGTTCTGTTTAATTTGCTTGAATCACCCACCCCGCTCTCCTTTATCAGGAGGAGCTGGACCTGCATCTGTCCTCGGGACGTTGCCTGTCTGTCTTATCATTGTTCTTCCTCCCCTTGTGTATCTTTTTAATGAGGCTACATAGGAGGCCACCTAGTAGTAGGCTAGTAAACAACTAGCGGCGGCACCATTCCGGCATCTCTCAATCTCTGGTTCCTCGCCTAACCTGTGTCAACAACTTCACCTCCCTCCTCCGCACCACGGCTACCACTCTTCTTCCGTGCCGCTGAGGCCCATGTCATAGGCGTGTATTTATTATGTACTCGCCTGGAAAAGAGCCGCCCTTGGCTCCTCATGAACCCTCCTCTGCCCTCACCCATCAGCCTCCTTCATACTCGGGTCAGGATGGTGACCAGAAGCAGGATGTGTCAAGCACTGCAGAGGAGATCTTGGATTCGGGATTTTCAGAGCTGGGTGTGGCTCAAGTTTTCTCTCTTGATCCGCGCCCAACGTTCGTTGTCAGAATCGACACACTCGTCAAGGACAGTTATGAGATCGTATTTGCGAACCCAGCCTTGACAAGCAATAGCAGATTGCACACGGCAATCACCCGCTCGACTAACCCTCCGTTACCACCAAGAGATGCGGGAGTCACTCGATTCAAAAGTTGGTTAGACACAATACCCGACACACTTTCCACAAAGACAAAAGTGCCATCGACCATCTATTCCGACTATGTTTGGAATGCCTTTCCCATACAAAAGACCTTTTTGGTTGTAGCCGGAACCCAATGCCTCTCTGATATGTCGGATTCCCTATCACGATCCTCGAGTTCAACATCTTCGCTAGGTCAGACCACCGAGGTCCTGTCGCATAGTAGAGTTGACATTGCACGAACAAACTCCATGGAGAGCGCGGCAACGGATGCGGTGTCGCCGTCTTTTATAACACCTGGGACTCCAGATTGGACGGTCTCAATTCCAGTCGGTGATCTGACACCACATGTAATTTTCACTAGAAGTATCGACTGGGCGGCTACACCCCTCGGAGACATGAACTCTTGGACTCGCGAATTTCGACAAGTTTGTAATTTGCTCATGGCAAATCCACATCCAGCTGCGTTGTTTTGGGGTGAAGAGCTCACCGTGATTTACAATAAATCCTACGCTGATACCGTCGCCGGCGATAAGCACCCAAAACTTATGGGAATGGGGTTTACAACCGCCGGGGCATTTCAAGAGTTATGGGATTTCGTCGGTCCGATTTTTAACGAATGTCAAATTTCGGGCAAGTCGGTCGCGGTATCAGAGCAAATGCTTCCCATCAAACGTTTTGGATTTCTCCAAGAAACCTATTATACCTGGTCCCTAACTCCTCTTTACGGAGGTACATCAAGAATTCTTGGGCTGTACAATGCCCCTTTTGAGACCACTCGACAAACTCGGACTGCACGTGCTACTCAAACCCTTCTCAAGTTGGGACAAGACACTGCTCTGGCACAAACTGTTTCAGAATTTTGGGGGAAAACATTGAAGTCTTTGGGAGCCAACGGATACGATTTCCCGTTCGCCTTGGTATACTCTGTCCAGGATGAGTACGAACAAGACGATGATGGCTCTTCTGCTTCTTCTGCGTCTGATATCATGAAGTCTTGTATCCTGGAAGGAGCAATTGGCGTACCCGAAGGCCACACCGCAGCACCTCCGCGGCTGGACCTCCATAAAGCCAGAGGGGGGTTTATCCCATCATTCCGAGACGCCCTTCGAACACGTCAGCCAAAACTTCTCAAGATTGTTGACGGATCTCTTTCTGAGTCATTGCTCGAAGGCATTCAATGGAAAGGCTACGGAGAAAAATGCAGAGAGGCAATAGTTTGTCCTATCCGACCAACGAATGGTGATGATGTCTTGGGATTCGTACTGTTCGGCATCAACCCCCGGAGAAGATACGACGAGGACTATCAAAAATTTGTCCAACTTTTAGACCGACAACTTGCCACATCATTAGCTTCGGTCAAATTGTTTGAAGAAGAGTCTTTGAGGGGTGCTGAAACTGCAGTGCGGTTCTCGAAAGAATTGGACCTTGAACGGACTCGATTTCAACGTATGGCTGAGATTTCTTCGGTTGGACTGTTCTCGATTGGAATCGATGGCAAAATTCTAGAAGCCAACGACCGCTGGTATGAGATAACTGGACACTCTCGGGATCTGACCAAGCCAATGTCTTGGGTAGATACAATCATAGATGGAAGCCAAAAGAGCATGTACGATGGATGGAAAAGGCTCACAAACGATCGTATGCCCTGGACTTCGGAATTGCAATTGAAGAATGCTTGGTTTGACACAAATTCTTCGGAACAATTTGACCACTGGGTTCTCGTTGCTGCCCAACCTGAAATATCAGTTGAGGGCGAGTTGAAGAGTGTCATGGGAACTATTACTGATATTACTCTTCAAAAGAGAAGCGAGAAAGATGCAAAGATGCGGGCAAGACTTGCTGATCAGCTTCTGGTTAGAGAACAAGAAGCAAAAGATCTGCAAAACAGACAGCTGCAGGAAGCCGAGGAGAATCGGCGACGACAAAACAACTTTATTGATATCACATCTCACGAGATGAGAAACCCTCTAAGTATGTTTCATAAAGCCGACATTTAGAATATCAAAGTTAACCCTGAACAGGTGCAATACTTCAGTGTGCCGATAGTATCACCACTACTCTGAAAGACGGACTGAACGAGAATTCAGCTCTGGATGCCTCCATTGTCGCAGCAATCGAAGATGCTATCGGTTCGGCAGAGACCATCACTTTATGTGCTCAGCACCAAAAAGCCATTGTAGACGAGTATTAAAATCCATTTCCAAATGGGTTTCTCAATTACTGACGATGCACAGTATCTTGACAGTTTCAAAACTGGACGCGAATCTTTTGCTCATCACCCCTATGCCGGTTCAGCCTGTGGAAATTGTTCGACAAACTCTGAAGATGTTTACCACAGAAGTTTCTATGAGTGGGATTGAATTACGCTTTATTGTGGAAAGTTCCTGGGTAATCTTGGACGCTGACACGGTCATGCTGGACTCTTCAAGATTGAGACAGATTTTGGTAAACCTACTCACAAATGCAATCGTAGGTAATGGGGACACAGTTTTCCCACATTCTTTTCTTGAATCACTCCTGAGTCTCTCCTGAACCCCCTTCTTTATCATGTGCCGTATCTCAAGACAATTTCTAATAGCCTTTGCTGACTCCCCCATCACACAGAAATTTACAAAGAATGAGACGAGTCCACGCAAAATTACCATTTCTCTTTCGGCCAGTACTGCTGCACCTCCCCCAGGACCCAACGACTTTAAATATTTCCCTACGGAAAAGTTGTATTGCCCGGATGTTACAGCAGGAGAAGACTGGGGAAATGGTGACATCTTATATCTTCGGTTTGAAGTCAATGACAGTGGCTGTGGTCTTACAGACGAGGAAAAGAAGAATCTATTCACGAGATACTCCCAAGCTTCTCCAAAAACACATGTCAAATACGGAGGAAGTGGATTGGGATTGTTCATCTCACGCCAGCTTACCGAACTTCAAGGTGGCGAGATTGGAGTTGCTTCTAAAGCTGGCGTTGGTAGCGTTTTCGCCTTTTATGTCAAAGCTCGAAAGGCAGAACCAAAAGATGTTGATCACCTGAAGGAAAAGGTCAATGCTGGGTCTCAGTTGCTCACAGTTCCATTGATACAACCATCTATCTCGCGGGTGTCTTCAGCACCAGCATCTATCCCGACAACTTCCTCTCTCGATTCCGGGCCTGCAAAATGGCATGTTTTGATAGTGGAAGACAATCTAGTCAACCAGCGTGTTCTTGCAAAGGGAATTCGAAAATTAGGATGTACAGTGCACGTCGCGAATCATGGCGGTGAGGCCATTGAGTTACTTCAACAAACCAGATACTACAAAGGCCGAGAGGATGATGGAAAAGATCTCACTGTCATTCTCATGGACCTCGAGATGCCGATCATGGATGGACTTACTTGTGTGCGCAAGATTCGGAGTCTCGAGGAGGAAGGTCTCGTCACATATCACCTACCAATCATTGCTGTTACTGCAAATGCGCGAGCCGAGCAGGTTAACGCTGCTAAGGCGAGTGGAATGGTATGTATTTTTTCCTGGGTCATTATTTAGTTCGCTCGCCTAACCCCTTTCTAGGACGATGTTATGCCCAAACCATTTCCGATTCGCGAACTAGTTCCAAAGATCGAAGCACTTCTCAGATCTTGAATTATTTCAGACAAGGCAAGACTTCCAAGGATTTTTGATATGCGCCACACGCCGGCTCGACACTCACCACTCACCTTATTTTTTCACTCCTCTTTTCTCTGGTCACTACTGTTTTTCCTTCGTTTCTTTTCTTCTCGTTATTTTGAGCAAGCGCAGACATGGAATTGCATAATAGAAAAGAAATATCATTGCGAGATGATTTTTGTTGTTGGTTGTTTCTTATGGCATGGCATGGAGGGGAGCAAACGAGCGAGCGAGCGAGCATACACATGAGGCGTTGGGCATACGCATTTTGAAGACGGCGAGATGAGAGCCACGTCTTTATGTTTTCCTTTGATTTTCCTTATATATACGAAGATACCCTTTTTGCTTTTGAGCGTGTTGAATGGCAGTTATTCTGAGCTGCGAGCTGTGAGCAGAGAGGAAGGGGAGTGGGTGGATGTGGATGTGGATGTGTGTGGAGGGGGCGAGCGATGCGATTGAATATTGTGTGTGGTAGAAGATCAATCAAGATAGGATAAACTAATAATCCATAAGTTCGAGATGAGATGAAAATTCTTTATTTGGACGGTAGATGAGCATAGTGCTATTGATAAAAAAAGAATGTCTTGTCATAGTAAGCCCCCAAGAAGCTTCACGGGTTACATCTTCAGCGATCTTCATAGCTCTGAAGAAGGTACAGCTCGCAGTGGGGATTCGCAAATATTCGTACAACCCCCTTTTTACACCAAAAGTCACCCATTGAAAAATGTGACTATAAAAGGACGTTGAACTATTTTTTACAAATTTCTACTTAATCCTCTAGAGATTTATATTATCTATATTCTATAGTCTCAACATTCCCTTTTATACTAAGAGGCTGTAGTTTATTCTAGGATGGAAAAGGAGGTACTTAGAAAAGTACTAAAATTCGCCTAGTTTTAGTGTAATCTAGTGTTTTCCCGACTCTTCCTACTTTTACTCTACTATAACTTAAGCCTTAGTACTTATTTAGTATAACTTTCTTAAACAAGTACTATTTAAATACTCGAAATAGTCTAACATTTTAATCTTAGAGACTTTTTACTACTAAATAGTTAATATAAGCTGCCTTTCTTAAGACGACTTTTGGTGTAAAAAGGGGGCTGTACAAATATTTGCGAACCCCCACTGTACCTACAATTTTCAAGTCTTAAAACTCATCTTATTTCGCTATCACAGCTTTTTGCGAGAAGAATTGCTTTGATAAATATACATAGCTGTCGCTGTTGTGATTTGAAGATCTCGCTTGTAAATTCAAATTAAAGTTTTCTGTCTAAACATTTAACTTGATGTAGTCAAAAGATGCTCTCCTCACTTCTCTCCCCTCACTCTATGGCCAGAGTTCTTCCACTTTCCACTCACCTTCATTTCCTTGTTGCAGACTCTCCCCTCCCCCGACAAAGGTGTATTTCCATCTACGAGCTTTTTCAGGATCCGTCAGATCAAGCTGCTCAACCACATCCGGTCTAATAATCACCACACGAAAGTTCTTCCTAGCAACCTCATCCTGTAAATCCTCGACCTTCTGTCCCAAACCCAACGACTTATCACCCGGTGGATTAGAGATAGGCGTCCCAGGTGCAGGATTCTTAAAACTACCACGCATACCAGGCGACAAATTCCCAAAATGAGCCGTAAGTTCCGTAGCCCAACTCCAGTCCTCCTTCCCCTCCTCCCTCACCACCCTCATCCGCTCACCAATCTTACTCTTAACCGTCCTACTCCCACTCGATCCCTCGCCGTCCCCTTCAATATCCGGACCCACGATAAACGCATGCCCTCGAACACGCCATTGTGTCATAACATCTTTAACCCAAAAAACGACTTCGACGGGTCCTCCCCCTCCACTCCCCTGACTTTGACTCACATCCCCGTGACCCTCGGAAGTGGCGAAGAGTTCGGGGATCTTGTGCATCCGCACGTCGGTGGTGATGGTGAGGAGGTCGCTCTCGTAGACGTGCTCGTTACGGGGTGCGTTGTTGTGTTTGTTCTCTGGGAGTTCGGCCCACATTCCGCGGAAGACGCAGTATCGGGCGCGAGGGACGTATGGTGTGGGTGAGTTTTTGTCGTTGGTTGGGGCGAGAGAGGTGAAGACGAATTCGGGGGAGTCTAGTTTTTTGATGTGTGATAGGAAGAGGGGTTTCCATGGTGCGGTGCCGATGGTGGAGGGGGTTGTTGCGGTGGTTGACATGGTGCGTAGGAGACGCAGTAGTCGAGTGTTGGGTATAGAAGCTATTGTGTTTGAGGTAGATCTTTTCCGGTAGGTATCAGGAATTAATTGGCTGAGTTACGAGGGCTGGAGGAATTGGTTTGTGGTTTAAAATTTGGAGTCTACAAGTACTCTTTTTCTTTCATCCAAAGTTGATGACGATTAGAGATCACGACGGAAGCTACCCCGCCATGTATCAGCTCCCCTCCACTCACATCACGTGAGCAAAAATGAATGCATGTTGCAGGTGGTTGTTGCCGAATATCTAAATCAAATTCGATGAAATACCTAGATAAAGAATTCCACGGCATCTGTGGCGGATACTTCACCCTCATGTACCTCTGCTGTCCTTCTCTCAGCAAAGGGGGTGGCAAAAGGAGGGTACTTGTAGCAAATCCTTCTTTCCCCATCCTAGCCATACGGATAAAAAACCCTCCAAACTTTCTCCAGTTGGATTCACTATTGCTAAACTTGCAGCTACCCTTGATTGTTTGCGTCTTTTCTCGTTTTTTCTGTCCTTTTGTTTCTTCTCAACCCAACAACGATCGTTCCGTTGACCTCTCTTCATGTCTTGAACCAAGCGAGATACCACAATCAGTTCGGGGTTTATTCAGATGGGGGAGGAATGTAACATCCGATTACCCGGTTGCCTTTTTCAAAACTTGAAAAAGCTTTCTATTCTCGCTGGTTTGATCCTTTATTTTTCAATCCTTGCTATTCATCCGATGTTTTCCTCTCCGGTGTAGTTCTAACGATAGAGAGCGATCTTTCTCGGATGGATAAAGCCTTTGCCTATTTGCCTGTTGATACAAAGGAGGTGATGGCGGGGAAGTTTCATTTTGCCACCAATCAGGAGCTCCTAAATACATTGATATTCCTTCCCTAGATTTTCTAATGGCGGGATGACGCATTTATTATCTCTTCGATGAATATCTGGAGCTTTACGCGGAGATTTGGAAGATAAATTGACTTTTCACTTCCGCTATTAGTTATCTGTACTATTAACTTTTGTTGCCATTGAGTGTTCATTCCAGTGAATGAAGGAGTCCGTGATGTTGATATAACTGACTTGTACTGCGAAGTATAGATCTCTCATTCTAACAAACTCAACACAATTATCAATCCATCACACATCCATCTTTATCACTATCCGCCATGACATTATTATCAATCCTCACAATCCTCTCCACCCTCCTAACCCTCATCCTCGCAAACGCCCAAATCCAAACCCCTCACCTCCCCAAAAAGAACGGGAAAACATGTACAGTCCTAGCAAAAGGAAATAAAACAGACGATGCCCCCCAAATTCTCAAAGCCTTCTCAGACTGCAACAGCGGAGGAACAGTAATCTTCCCAACCTCACAAATCTACTGGATAGCCACAAAGTTGAACCCCGTAATTTGCGATGTGGAGATTCAATGGAGGGGTGTTTGGACTGTATATTTCCCTTCTCTTTACCATCCAATTTTACATTTATTCTGAGGTACTTGAAGACTATGGAAGATGCTGATGGGTAGTATAGATATCGGATAACTTGACTCATTGGCGAAATAACTCATACCCCATCGCCTTCCAAAATCATGCTACAAATTTCATTCTTACTGGTGAGAGGATACATATCAATGGTTACGGGACGGGAGGCATCAATGGGAATGGCAATGCGTGGTATGATGTTGAGAAAGCGATTACACGGGTGGGAAGACCGATGCCACTAAATTTTTGGAACGTGAGTGAGGTGCGGGTTGAGGATTGTAAGTTTTGATCATCCCTCTCAAAAGGAATGAATATTCTAGGGGGTTGAAGCACAGGTGGCGATTGTGAAAGTGAAGCTAATTCAAAATAGTTTATGTGAAGGATTCTCCGCTTTGGGCCTTGAATATTATGAATGGGACGAATATGCATTTTGAGAATATCGTCAGTAACTCTACTGCGCTGAGAGCGCCGTGGGGTAGTAATTGGGTGCAGAATACGGATGGGTTCAATACCAGTGAGTCCTTCCCATCTTTGAACTTCGCAATCCTCTCTGCTTTTTCCCTTATTTCCCCCTTCCCCAAATACAAATACAACTAATTCCCTACCAGTGGACGCTTTCAATATATCCCTGGTAAACTTAACCTACCAAGGAGGAGACGACTGCGTAGCAATCAAACCTCGCTCCCACAATATCTATATCTCCAATGTCCTTTGTCATGGCGGAAACGGAATCGCAATTGGTTCCCTAGGCCAATACCAAGAAGACAGCTCCGTCACAAATGTAACAATAAAAGACGTAAGAATCGAGAGGTACAACGAGGATATGCACAACAGTGCATATATCAAAACCTGGATGGGAGGAAGTGTTCCCCAAAGTGGATATGAGAGTGCGGGTCTACCTAGGGGTGGTGGTTGGTTTGTATACCCTCTACTCATCATCTCCTTGGAAACATCATCTGTGTAGAAACTAACAGTAAAAAACAGGGGCAACGTAACGAACCTCCTCTTCGAAAACTTCCTCGTCCACGGCGCCAACTCCGGCCCCGCCATCACGCAGAATAACGGGGATAACGGCTCTTACACTGGAACGTCGAAGATGCAAATCTCTAACATCACATTCCGGAATTTCCACGGTTATACACAGGATAAGAAGGGTAATCGGACGGCGAGTGTGGGGTGTAGTAAGGTATTTCCTTGTTTTGGGATTCAGTTGGAGGATGTTTGGTTGGCTAGTAGTGTTAATGGGACGGAGGTTCAAGCGACGGGGACTTGTTTGTATACTGCTCCGGGGGGTGTGGTTGGTTTGGTTGGTTGTTAGGGGTGGGGGAAGATCATCTTGACACAATTATCCCAAATAGATATTCTGCCTCAATATTATATGTACTGGAGATCAACAGCCTTCGTCATGACTATTCATTTCCATACAAGTACTCCGAGTCTGAAATCTTTGTTTTCCGAGTACATAATTCCAGAAAAACACAACGGATTATTAGAGAAATAACATGCTCTGGCAATAGAACTTGGGAACTGACACCCTTTCGTGAACGGCGGTTGTGGACAAGTTAACTTTTAACAGACAACTCCATGGGTTAACAAGCCTCACCATCTATACCTCCTCATTAAAATCCCTACCAAACCTTACATTTTTCAGTCGGCCAAATATCGGACTACGATCCTCCCTTTCAGATAAGCCGGCTTCACGTAAAGCAGTTTTAAGCATCTTCCGCTCTTCTCTTGCATGAATCCAGCGGAGGGTATTTTCTTTGCTAGAGTACATCTTTTCAGGATCATCAAGATCGTACTTCCCGATGGTGATCTTGAACAATCGTCGTAGGCCAGAGTGTTCGACGAAGTAAGCCCATGTTATTGAAACGACGTAGTCAACAATGTGACGAGGAAACTTAGAGTAAGCGAAGGATAGCGAAATGAGAATTATTGCAACGGATATTGGAACTAAATTCACTCGATTAGTATCGATCTTGAAGTCCTCTATAAAAAGCAGGGAGGAAGGGGGGGTCTTGAACCTACATAGCAGTCTGAACTGGTCTCTCAGAGACATGCTATTCGCCCCATCTGATGTCTGAAAATCACTCGCATTCATTCCAAACACGGAAGACATGAATGACAGGGGTAGGAAGATTATAGTAATGATAGTGAACAGCTGGACAGTGCGTCCTTGTGCTACACTCTCATCTCCCAAATGTGAAGCATATTTCCCTTCCATGATACTCGCTTGTTGCTGTTTGAGAGCAAGATGGTCTTGAAGCTATGTTTGTTACTTGATGTTTTTCTCCGAAGGACAACTGACATACCTCTTGAGATAATATTGAAGTTTGTCGTTGAATGTCTTCCAACAATTTGATGCGCTGAGCGACCTCCGAGAGAACCAAATCCGCTCGTCGACCAGTATGGCTGTCGACTTGGCTCAAAATGGTTCCTTGGGGTAGTTAGCATGAATTTTCTATGATTATGTCTGAACTATAATACTTACGTTCGTTCGAAATGCCAGTAATATTTCCAAGCTCTCCCTCGTCCGTATTCTGCCCTCTGCTTGAAGAACTCGAGGCTGGTAGGTCATGTCTGCGTCGCAAAAGGTCTCGAATCTCGGTCATAACCTCCAGTAAGGCCCCTGGAGAGCCAGCGATGTCCAGTTCTTTCTCCTGCTTCTTCTCGTATAAATAATGGATGTGTGTCTGGAATGTCTCAATGACCCCTCTCTGTTCCAGAAACAAATTTCTCATGATGCGGATTTCGTCCAGAATCAGATGGATCTCCTTCACAAGCGTGGCCTCGGCTGCAATCCCAAGCCATCTTTTCAACGCCAATTCGAATTTTTCCGATCTAGGGTGTAGTTCGCCCATAATGGGAACCCTTTCTAAAAATGTTGTGAATGTCAACTTTTTCATAGAAGACTATAAAAAGATTAGTGTGCTTCAGGAGTGATTTATAAGAAGTATAGAGCTATGCTGAAATCTACAGAGTGGTTCTGGGGTGACAGGATTTAACTGAAAACAAAGTAACATTGCCTGTTGTAACACATACAATTTCGCTTAGAGTGTTTGTAAGTATGCCAACCAAGTCTGGCCTCTCATCAATCGAATTTGTGCTGTCGAAGAACACAGTGGAACATTGGTTAATGATTAAGAATGCCAAGTCATAAACCGACTTGATCTGGTCATTTGATAGGTGATCGAGAATTCTGCGTATTTTCCTATGCACCCCTGAAAAGTCGGAATTGTTCAGCCCCCACCTAGCAGGGAAACTCGATATTATGGTATCTGGGAGCTGTTATAAGAAGCCGAGCAAAGACAAACTACAGTCGATATTGTAGCTGAGCCCTTAAACTTACTTTCATCTAGAATATATAACCACAACTGATCCACCATCAGAACTCGGGCGAGACCCCCTGAGTAGTTCGTGGCGCGAAATATAACTTGTTCCTCGACTTGTCTGTCTGTGTTCCGAAATTTCCACTTGGCATATTGCTCGAGAGTTCGCCTAGGGTGCAAGGGCGGGTTTTGATAGAGGTGGTCCCGTAAAATTCGAATCTGAGGTTCGATTTCCATGGCATCATAGACCTTGGCAATCTGCATAAAATACTCTCCTAGGGGGCCAGACCTTCGTTTTTCTATTTTGTTCATTACTCGAAGTCTTGCATGTTCGACTTGTTCAAGGTCGGTATTATGTTTTGCGGAGATGGCTCCTTTTACTGCCCTCATCAACTCGTCCAGCAGGATACTCGCACGATACGGGCTATTCTCCATGTGTTGTGCTGAAGCCTCCCTTGTTGTGGCAGCCATCTTTTTCCACCTCTTATGTGTTTCCCAGTGCAAGTATGGCATCTATTGACAGCGAGAAAGGTTAACAATCGAGAGAATACACAGATGAACGTTGAGGCTACATATGCAGAAAGGCTGTGTAATTATCCTTGTCTTCATGGTAGTACCGTAGGAGTGAAATTTGTGGATTTATGATAGATGGAATGATGGAAAGGTTACTTACAAAAATCGCAAAGTTATTACCTACATCTATTTTTGACGTAGGGTCGGGTTCGATGAGTGAACAGTGAGGACGCATATGACGAGAGTGAACCGGGTTGGTCAAATCTACACTATGGAGACGATTTAATCCTTTGCTAGCTCGGTTTCAATGAGTTTGTTTCTTGGTTTTCAAGAGAAGACTGATATTTGCGGCCTATTACCTTGGAAGACCGGGGATGATAAATATTATCCTCGCCATAGTATTTCCAAATAGCCTCCTAAGATAATCTATCAGTCGTAGAATAGAACATTGTGAGTGGGAGGTTACCTCAACCCATTGCATATTATTCGAAGGGATGTGAAAGTACCGTATTGTGTTTGACTGGTCACTACGCTCGAAGGGGCTGTTTTGCTCATTGTAGAGAGCATCATTTACGGTGTATCTTTTCATCCCAGACATCTTGTATGAAGATGTACCGGCTGTCTTCATCAATGTGATTTGGCTTATCATGATGCCGTAGAAGTCAGCTGGGCGGTCTCGAGGCATTTTCTCGAGGGGATCTTGTGGACTGTGCTGGGCATATGCCCGTTTTTTTGAGCCAGTATTTGCGTCCGAGGCTGTTGTAGGCAGCTCTATGGGCTGCCATGCTTGAACTGTCTGAAGAATTTTGGTCTCTAATTGAATCCTTCGATATCGCTGGTTCGGCTTTATATGAGACTTGCGGTTGACCGTCTCAGTAACACTGTCCAGCGCACTCTTGCATCTGTCAAGAGCATAATTCCTCCATTGTCCACGTGCAATCTGGAATTCCGAAAACACCGACTTGTTCTCCACAGCAGAGGAATACGTCTCTCGTAAGTTGGCTATTCTCCTGAGTTCTCGGTCTACTCGCACGCGTTCTCCCTCTGACCAGCTAGCGAGGAGCTCATAGCGGGTAGTATAACGAGCCCTCAGGTACCGGAGCAAACAGTCATCTTGTAGTCTGTCGGGAATCTCATCTGGCACAAAATCCCCAGGTTCGATATTGGCGACATTCTCAACGCTATGGCTGGATTGAGCACTCATTTTGGAAATCGTGGGGAAGTACTTCGTATCCGATTCATAAAAGCTTGCGAGAAAATGTGGGAGGTTGGGGTTTATCACTCGGAGTCATATAAATGAGGCTGCACCTCCATCCGTTCAGAGGTCGATGACTGCGACTCGAAAGCAGCGAATGAACGATCAATATAACCTTCGCAGCGTCAATATTCAATGTGGGAGCTGAAAAATCCTTGAAGCCATGCGTACGATGCAACCTCACAAATACATGATTCCCCACGTTAACCAATCAAAACCCTGGACTGCCTAGAGGATAGCCACCCTGGTGAGGATAGCGGAACATGGAAGTTGCAGCGTGGTGTATAACCAGGTGAAAGACATATTTCATCTTGAGCATTATTATGTAACAATGGATGAACTCTGCTTACTTACTAAAACCCAATCAACACTTCCAAAGTCAAGTATTGGCTAAACCCAGCATAATGAGGCAGCAAGACCCTTTGAAAGACCCATCGGCATGAATTTTACCGATTTGCCAATCAAAAAAGGTTGAGTCCATTCAAAAACAATTGAGCAGGTTCAGGTAACTCGTTATACGCACCTAAGGTTAGAGCATGGAATACGGTATACCATAAAAAATAAAGGAGAAAGGAAAAGAAGAACGAGAAGTAGTGTACAGGGAAAGAGATGGTTATACAATTTATTTTCACTCGGAAAATGCTTTTATTCTCTTTTTTGCTCGCTCATCAATAAATTTTCAGTTGCAAAGTGAGAAGGAGCAGTTGAAAAATGGAGAATCTATCGAACGATAGCACCACTCAAAGACTTGACCTTGCAAACTCCGCCACTGGCAGTGACCAATTTGCCAACACCAGTCTTTGGCGCCTCTCCTTCCTTGCTCAGCTCCTTGACGACACCTGCGTCGAAACCAACCTCCAATCCCTCGGTGGTAGTGAAACCCGGTTGGATCATCTCCCACACCTTCTTCTTGGGGTTCAAAACTCCCTCTGGCTCACCTTGCCAGCCTTCAAAGTAGACTCGCTCTCCTGCAGTAGCGCCCTCTGGAGGGGTAACGAGTTCGACGGGTCCAGCATGGTTATCCTCTACGCCAGGAGCAAGCTTAGGCGAAGCAGCAAGAACCATAGCGCTTGACTTGATACCACGCATCTTGACAGGCTTAAGATTGCAAACGACAACAACCTTTCGACCTTGCATCTCCTCCAACGGAACAAGACCATTAAGACCAGAGCAAACAGTTCGCACAACCTGGCCTTCGAATTCCGAGGTATCATCCGTACCAGCCTTGTCACCCATAGCAATGGTAGAAACAAATAAAGAATCGGCTTCTGGGTGCTTGATAGCCTTCAAGATATGACCAACTCTCAAATCAATAAGGGCTGGAGAAAGAGGGGCAGCAACCGCAGGAGCCTTTTGTGGTTTCGGTGCCTTGGGGGCCTTTTCCTTCTTCTGTCGTCCTCCTTGTGGTTGGCCTGCTACAGCTGCAACGACGGCATCCTTTGCTCCAACGACTTTATCGGCAACCTTCTCAGCGACATCCTTTGTGCGGTCTGCGAGTGATGCTTCTCCACCTGCAGCGGCTTGAGCAGCCTTCTCCTTCTTCAACCTCTCCTTTTCGGCTTTGGTATCGACAGGTGGCTTGACGTAGAGGATCTCCTCGGGATCAACCTTTAGCTTATCTACCTCTGCGATCTTGAGGGATGCGAAAAGAGGGGAGTTTTGCACGAAATCGAGATGGCGGATAATGTTTGGGTGACCCTTCTCTCCGGTCTTCTGCTCGGCTGTCCAGGTGGCAACGATAGGAGCGAGGGAGGTGTAGAGAAACTCATCGGCTTTGGAAGGCTTGCTTCCTAGAACGGTGGTTCGGGAGGAGAGATGGGTGTTTAGGGCATCTAGGAGGGGTACTCGTTCTGCTGGAGAGGCGGTTGAGAGACGCGTGGATGTGGTGATCCATTGGCTGACCTCGGTTTCTTCTTGTGGTGTAAACGTAGACATGATTCTTCGTATGGTGAGGAGGGCTGGTCTATGGTATGTTGGTGTTGTGGTGTGTGGAAGAAGGCACCGGAAAGCCTGCATTGTGAGTCGTAGGTGGGTGGTTTTTGGAGTTTTTGGTGGGGGAGAACACCATCACGTGGCACGGGCCTCGATGTTTTGTTCGTGAGACGGGACTGTGCTTCATGAATTCTTCATCGGAAAAGTCAAAGTTGCGATATACCGGGTCATCATGTAGGTTTCTTTCGGAGTGTTTGTACCGGGTATTATGTTCCTGTACGATTGTCTCCTTACACTCAGTACATGAGCAATTCTCGTTCAACCGGAGCTTCTGGCATCCTCAATGTAGGATATTATCACAATTTTCATCATTTTCTTTGCTGAGCTTGATCTTGTTAACGAAGGGAAGCATTCTACCGAGGCTTGGTACAGCTTCATTACTGTACGCCTTTTTCCCCCAGACATCAACTTGCAGATCTCTGCAGCTTATTGCTTATCAACTATTCAAGTTGTATTCTGACGACTTGGAAGCAATTCTTGAACTCTTCTTGATCAAATTGCCTTGGCTCTTCTTGTCGTATGCTTATGAATTATTTGCTCCCATGTAAGTATATCAAGTATACTCTTTCTGTTGCTACACTCTGATTTCTGCAACCGTCCTGTCAAGAAAAAGCTCTAGCGGGCCAATGCTCTCGTACAGGATGTTACAGAATGCAACACAAAAGACCCGGGGATTTTTCTTCCCGATGGTATGCCAACGCATCATCTCATCGGGAAGATCATATTCTTAGGAGGTTACAGTACGGTAGTTAGTCTTCGAAAGTGTGTTCTTCCCCATCAAATGCCCAGAGTTACAAACGGCTTATGGCCATGTGGACATTGCCTTCAACAGAAACTGAACATCTTACTCCGAGAATTCCACTTCTATCTTGTATTGCTCATTTGGTCGGTCTTGGTGGCAAGGGCTGCGGAGTCAGTGGAATGATGCACAGAGTCCTCAAGGTTGTCTAACCTAAGATCTTACCATCCATTGCGTCCAACACGGAGGAGTCTTGATGAGGCTTCACAAAGCTGCGGATGCTTTCTTTGTGTGACTTGAACATGAAGTACTTAAAACAACTCGTTCCCCAACGCATTTAACCCACAAACCACAGTTTCTGAGCCGAAATATCTGGACTCTGTTCTGAGGCTTCAATCTCAACTCGTGTCCGAGAGTCTACAAAATGCCCCCATCGTCCGAATTCAGTGGTGCTGCGTCATCCAGAAACTTAGATGTTCTGATTGTTGGCGCAGGATTTGGCGGTCTCCACCAACTGTATACTCTCCGGAAGCTAGGATACAATTGCAAACTATTCGACAGTGCTGCTGATATTGGCGGGTAAGTACCGAACTCGAGACCTTCATCACAAATCGCGAATAACATTATCTAGAGTTTGGTACTCGAATTGTTACCCGGGAGCAAGGGTCGACAGTCACGCCCCAATGTACGAGTACAGCTTCGAAGGTCTCTACAAAGACTGGAATTGGACAGAGCGATTTCCCGGCCGAGAAAAGATTCGTGAATACTTTCGTTACGTTGATAAAAGGCTTGACTTGAGTAAGGATATCGAGCTGAACACTTCTGTGGATGCCGCGGAGTTTGATACCGAGTCCTCGTTATGGAGAGTCGCTTTGAGTACTGGCGAGGTGGTTGGAGCTAAATACTTCGTACTTGCCACTGGGTTTGCGTCTAAGACCTATGTACCCGCCCTCAAGGGAATGGAGAAATATCAGGGAATTATGCATCACACAGGTATGTTCTTACTTCATCAGAAGTTTGTCATTGCTAATATTGGAATAGCAAAATATCCACAAGAAGGAATCCAGCTGGAGGGCAAGAAGGTAGCCGTCATTGGTACAGGAGCATCAGGAATCCAACTCATTCAAGCGATAGGTCCGATCGTCGGCCATCTTACCGTCCTCCAGCGAACGCCCAATCTCCCTATCCCCATGAATCAACAAAAACTCGATCCCTTAGGACAGACCAAACTCAAGAACGAAGGTGTCTACGAGGAGTTATATAAAGTGCGCCAAAATACTTTCTCGGGTTTCGAATTCGACTGGATCTTCTCAAATGGCGCCGATGCCACAGAAGAAGAGAGAAGAGAAACATACGAGAGATTATGGGCAAAGGGAGGGTTCCACTTCTGGGTTGCTAACTACCAGGATTATCTTTACAACAAAGAGATCAATGACACGGTATACTCTTTCTGGGCCGAAAAGAACAGAGCTCGAATCAACGATCCCAAGAAGCGAGATCTTCTCGCCCCACTCCTGGAGAATCAACCTCATACCTTTGGCACCAAGAGACCTTCTCTTGAGCAGAGATACTTTGAGATTTATAACCAGGAAAACGTCGATTTGATATCCCTCAAGGAGAACCCTATCGATACTTTCACGGAAAAGGGCATCTTGATGAGTGATGGCCAGGAATTGGAAGTCGACGTCGTGCTCCTTGCGACTGGCTTTGATGCCCAGACTGGGGGGTTGGTGCAAATCAATATCAAGGGTGTAGATGGGATTACTTTGAAGGAGAAGTGGGCGAAGGGGGCTTGGACTAATATTGGAATGACAACAAATGGATTTCCGAATATGTTCTTCTTGTATGGTCCTCAAGGTAGTTTACCCCCCTTCCCATGGTTAAGGATCAAAATTGCGGTGTAGGTTAACACTTTGCAGCACCAACCGCCTTCACCAATGGCCCAACAACTGTGGAGCTGCAGGGTGACTGGATCGCCAACGCCATTAATTATTGCAAGAACAATAATAAGAAAACCATTGATCCGACAGCTCTTGCCGAGGTGAGATGGACGAAGATTGTTGAAGACTTGTGGAATGCTTCGCTCTTCAAATTCACGGAGGGTTGGTACACCGGTGTAAGTTTCATTCTCTAATCTGTTTTCTGAGCGTAGAGAGAGGAAGAGAGGACTGATATATTTTTAGTCGAATGTTCCCGGCAAGGCACGCCAGGCTCTAAATTACACAGGAGGACTGAAAATGTATATGGCAGAGGCGAGAAGGATTGCGGATGCGGGGTATGAGGGATTTGTGTTCGATAAGGTGTATGGATGAGTCGGAGGATCAGAAAGGGATCAACCTCGTCTTTTGTAGCTCAAATTAAAGCCGTGATAGAATGTAATGCCTCCTTCATTATTTCATAGAGATTCCAGAACAATACCAAATATTGTTTAGGAGGATTCAGGTACTTATTCTCTTATTGTCCTAAACTCCCTCGCACAATCTCTTACGCAATCTCTGGAAAGAAAAGTGTGAAAAGGGGAGAACCCAATATCCTACCTCATCCCATTTCCACAACTAGAGAAATTAAAACAATCTATGCCCACGTCGAATAGAAAGTCACAACAAAGGTAGACCCAAACATGCGTCAGCATGTTCAATAATTGTTATTGCATCCCCGAGGAATTAGAATATTGATCCATCACCTGAAAGACGAGTTGAGTGTCTACATCGCATTCCATCCCCGGGAGACATCCCAAGTCAGCTCGAACAGCAGTTGGGTCTCCACCAGCCATACTCGTAATCATATCTGCGGCGAAATTGCAGCTGTTGACATTCTCACTGCTTGGTGAGGTTAGCATGGGGGCCATGGATATCTGCCGTGGTTTCCTTGATGTAATTTGATTTAGTGGCATATCATGTATGGACGCAAATTGGTTGCTCGCGCTGTTATGATCGATCTGATTATTTTGTATCGAAACTGAATGGGTGAAGCCAGATACTTGAGCTTCGTGATATGTTGGGACCGGTGTTGAGGTTGGAATTCCAAGGTTGTGTTGAATTAAAGGTGGTAATCTCTGTAGTTGCTGTTGTTGTGGGAAATCTCCTTGTTCCATACTGGTCTGAGTAAATTGACTTGATATCTCGGATGGTGTCGTGAAATTGGAGGAGCTGGAAGATATCATCTCACCCTCCGGTACAATTTGACCCTGTAGCATGATATTGTCGTCATCGTCTCGGCTGGGCTTCCTCTCAATCGGCCCACAACTATTTTTATTCTTCCCAGGACAACATGGTTTGCGTGTCTGGATCATTTGCTCGAGCACTTCCCCGCTACTCGTTGCCTGGTATTGGTCGTTCACCGGGGTGGGATGATTCAAGAACTGCTCAATATCATCATCGCGCACTCCCCTTTGAATGAGCAACTCTCGTAGCCTTCTATTCTCGCTTGCCACCCTTTTAGCAGCCGTCTGAATTTCAGTGGAGGCTTCGACTCCGATGTGTTCGCATTGTCGCAGTTTCGTCTCCAGCTCTTGGAGATATTCCTTCCGGCGAGCGCGACTTCGTCTCTGGTTATCGCGAATCCGCGCCAAGTTTGCTTTCTCCTAGGCAGAGGGTTAGAAATGGTATTTACACCGAAAGGGGCAATTTGTTTGCAGATCTGCCGTTGTTATGCCCCTCCTTATGTGGGTAGAGCAAACTTGCCGTGGTGACTGAGGACATCATTAACATGCGATATTTGTAGCCTCATCCCCAAATCGCCCATAGGAACATCAAGGAACCGAAAGAACCGATAGGAAGAGGCTTAGTAGAGAAAGGTACAAGTAGAAACAACATGCCATTAATAAGGCTCCGTTCCCATCCAGTCCTTGCGTAATGCAAACCCCTTATTGGTGGTGGGCCATCAACAGTCAAAATAAGGTTGAAATGACCGCTGCTTTAAGCTAGCTCCAAGTCTCTTTCTCAGCCTTCTTTCTTTTGCCACGACCTCGCCGACCACGTTCACGTTGCACCATGAGATCCCCGATTTTCTCTTCGTTCTTGATATCTCCTTGATTTTTCCTTGAATTAACTCTGCTGATGGCATGAGACACGATTTCTTTTTTGTTTCCCTCTCCAAGATTTGGACGATACATACCTAGGTATCAAAACACGGAGACGCTTCCAGTGCAACTTTCCTATCAAAAGAAATCATTGAAACCCCCTGACAACCAACCCCTTGAACATGCAGTTTGTCTCCTCAGCCCCAGTAAATTTCAATTCTAGAATCTTCTACTCGTTGCTAATTCTCGACAGCATCCCGCCGTAGTCTGAAAATGAACATTCGGAATCCAATCATTTCATTGCCACCCGAAGAATGTGGTTACATGGTGACTTGCCCATCTCCTTTGGAGGTGCCAATATATTAGTTCCCCTTGTTTGGAGCCACTAAACTTCAGAGGAGTTAGACATGTTCCAAGACAGATTATAAGTGGCTGATATCCCGGCAGTTTTTGTCTCATCATTTTCCCTCTTTCTACACGTGGCAAGCCTTTCACAGGCTAGTACGGGTTTCTGGCATCAGTCTGAAGCTGAATATCGCAGATGCAGAATCAAGTTGAAATGCCGAGTGGCAATTTCGTACTGGCCTTCATCACAGATTTCAGTTTCGTTGCCTACACCATATTTTCATTTTCAGCCAGCAAAAATATTTTTTGAGGATACCACGCGTCATTTGTCTCTCGGTCACCTAGAAAGTGTGCAGTCACTTTTCAAATCCTGTTTTCGCCTACAATTATAGTGATTATCTCTGGATTTATCGCCATGTTATAGCATAGTGCAAAATGCCGTTCAACAGTGTAATGTACGCTATATGGGCAGTGATGTGATCTTTATTTCCTGGATACTCATTCCATGTTGCTAGTTCCTATTTTGACATGCTATCTCCCCTTGTGTGGCTTTCAGAATCGATATTGCATGCAATCGAATAGATTCACCTCCTCTCTCTAGAGAGGCAAATCTAAAACGACCGCGTCCAAGAAAGAGATTGAAAGTGTTCAAAGCCCTGCTAGCTCGGATCCTGTTCCAAATTTAGATAAATTACCCATCTCCACGGACGCGGTGCTCTCCAGTATACGTGGTGGAATCACGCTCGCTTTATCTTCCTCCCTGGTTTCCACGTCTCTGATGCTTGATCCTGAGGGGGATGGGATTTCCTCGTTGCTATTTATGTTTCCAGGAGTTGAGTCCACGGTCCTAGAATCCATATTTATCTCTTCGGTCACTGAAGGCGTACTACATGAAATAACAGGTGTTGACGAATTTCCGGGCTCGAAATCGCCATCTTCTTGAATGTCCACTTTCATTTCTGGATCTGCATTTGATTCGGTTATTAAAGCATCTGAAAGTAAAGAATCTTCTGCAGCATTATCTTTCGCTTCTTGCAATTCTTCGTCTCCCGTACTGTCAATATTCCCTTCATGGTTAACCCGGCTTCCCTTTCCAGTAAGTGGCAAAGTATCTCCGTTCAGGATGGAATTGGAACCAGAAGCGCCTCCCAAGTAACCATTCGATATTGCTGACCACTCAGTAGTGTCTTTGTTACGCCCTTTCTTGAACCCAAATTCAAAGAGGGTGGGCTGCTTTCTAGGAGACGACGAATTCGTCGACGAAAATAAACCACTGAGCCTCTGCTCTTGGTCATGGCTCATAGATGAGTTCAAGCTGGAGGTGATCTCTGCTAAGAAAGAAGTGAGTCAGGGTATTTGAAACCGGAAGTTGTACTGACCTGGGGGTATGTATTCTGCAAAGTCAGAGGCTCCTCTGTGTTCTGGTTCCTTCCCTTTCCCTTTTCCCACCATCCGATTTGGCATTGAAGAACTTTCTGATTTAGGAGCGGAGCGATCATCGCCTTCGTTATCATCATCACTATCATCGTCCTTGCTCCGGGAAGGGCCAGCAAAATTTGGACTCACACTGTCCAAAGATGGGAAAATACTCTCATCGTATAGTGAAACTTGACCAGACAACGATGACTCGCCATTATTTTGGGGTATGCTGGATCTGGTTTGAACTGCTGTAGTGCTTTTGTGTTTACTTTTTTTGAGATCCATTATTTCTTTGTTCAGTTGTAGCTTTGGAGATGGTTCCCCCTTATTGTCATCTTTGCTTTTGTTGTATTGAAAGATCTCCTTGTTCAACTTCAAAGCTGCATTTGCGATGTCCACGGAATTTCCAGAGGCTTTTGCAGAGTCTCGAGCTGTATTTAGAGCTTGTTTTGCAGTATTTAGATTTTCCCGGGCGATGACTGCACTGGCAACTTGAGTACCTAATGCCCCCCCAGCAAGCACAGTGCCGGTAGTCGCTACGATAGTAGATGTTGGCCATGCTGCTAAGCCGCTAGATGCTGAACTCGCCGCTGCAAGTCCTTTAGTGAGATCTGTTCCCATGGATTGTAGCGAGCTATGGGGGGTTGGAACGATATCCTTTATCACCGATGGAGACGTTATTAACTTGGGATCTTGTGATTTCGTGGCAGCATACTCGAAAGTGCTTTTATGACTTGGGGATCGTGACAGTGGGCTAACTTCTTTGGCACCTATACCATCTTGGACAGATTGGAGAGACAGCAACGAGGCCCGCTCTCGTACTAGAGGGCTTGATTCGATATTACCTATTCCCTGTTGCTCGTCCGGTTGGGTCTTCGTTAAAGTCCTGGTGTTCTTCGGTTCGTCACCTACTCTACTGCCGCCTTCCCTAGCAAACTCCATAGGAGGGACTGACATTTCGATAGGGGATGTTGGTATTATTGCCCGGGGTTCCTCTGCTAGAATATCGCGAGTCCATCGGTTGATGACACCGACGATACGAATATAGTTGATGTCCTCGGTGCCAGAGAACCTTCCCATGTGGGCATAATCGCAATCCAGTGCCATGATTTCCTCCTCTATGAGTCCTAGAGCAGCTTCAGGCTTTTCTACCAGCTACAATCTGTTAGCTATCAATAACACAAGCAAATAACCACCAAGAGCACTTACAATTCCAAGGAATTTGGTTTTCCTAGTCTCATACCCTGAGCAAATCTTTATAGAGGATTGTCTTAGAACTCTGCGGAACTGAGAATTTATACTTTGCAGCACTGCGGAATTATGTTTAAACTGTGTCGTTATTGGTGATAAAACCCATATGCCGAGTGCAGCATAGATCCGAGCTATTGTAAAGAGGGAACTCATGGTTTGGCTGAACCCAAGATGCGGGGTACCCAAAAATATGATACCAATGACATGTTCAAAAAGACCGTCCCCATCCAAGAGAGATTCACCGAGAGCCTATAAGTTGATTAATATGGGCTAAATGCTCGGGAAATAGACTTACGGCTTGCAGTACTGTTCCTCCAGTGTTAAGCGCCACGAATATGAACTTATGACCATGTGCGTGATCCTGTTGGGCTTCAGCTCATTTCTTGTACTTACCGCAACAAGAGATAGAGGGAATAAGAAAGAAAGTCAAAGTCTCCCATTGCATACCTCCTCAGTTCGATGGCGGTTGAGGTCGCCTAATAGGGCTCTCGCATGCGAAGAAATCGTTGCGGTTGAGGGTGGCTTTGAGAACAAGGAAGAAAACAATTGAGCATCGTATCCCCAAGAAAATATGCTACAATTTGCCCGCCAAGGCGCAAGTAGAGATTCTGGGAGATCTCGAGGCCAAAATCTCCCATTGGAGTTGTTTCCATAAGCCCACGACCGTTCTAAATGACCATTGGAGCCATGTATTAGAACTATACTGAACGAAGTCAGTTTTTTCATGAATGTGGTCCGTAAGCAGGACTGATACTTCAACTGAGGCACTGTTGCAATTTCGTCGCGATGTATACTCCTGGCAACAAGTACTAGCCCTTGATCTCTCCCTACAGCTCTGTTTTGAGTTGGTTTTCGTCTTCGGAACATGATTGCGAGACAAAAGAATGTTGTCTAAAGGTCGGGCAGAGGAAAGATGCTGTCGAAAGAATTTCTAGGGATTGTTAGAGCTAAAGAACCCACAGAACAGTAATTTGTACTGTGCGACCTGAGCAGGTAGAAGTGCTACAGCCACTGTTTGCTTTTTTGAGCGGTTCCACCGACCCCTGATCAATATTGGCTGTGCAAGCCACACTGCAAAATCTGCCTACTGTAACAAATCCGCCAACGATTTCCAAGGTCAGGCCTCAAAAAAGATTTGTTAAAACGGGAGGAAATAAAAAATGAGAAAATTAAAGTAACATTTAGCATTTGAAGTGGTGATGGGCTCAAAGATAAAGACTACGAAAGCTTTACTTCCTCGCCTAAAGACATCTATCCATCTACACACGCCAGGGATATGATTTGCCACCTACTCCCTGGGCTTATAATATGTGGTAACTTTACTCTAAAACGCACACCTCGAATGGAACTTCGAATAAGAGATGTGATGTATAAATATTGAACTAAATTCTTTCAGCAACCCAATTTATGTGTGGAGATTAAAAGGGTTTAACAAAAATCCTGGCTGCCAACCATCCCTCCATTTACGCTCCTTCTCACCATGAGAATTCGAATAATATTTAGCCAGCAGCATACGCACTCTTCTTCCTCAGCATTCGACCATACTTCCACAACAAAATTGGTGCTGGCCACCCCAATCCAATAGCTATGAACGCTAAAAGACTATTTCCCCATCCATAATGTAATTTAGCATACATATACGGAGCAAAGAGCGGAAATCCAAAGCCCGCCAGAGATCGCATCATTGAAGCGGCAGCTATCGCACTTGCAGCATATTTGGTGTATGAATCTACAATATACGCTACAAGAAAGGTCAAAGAATTAGTCGGGAACTAGATAATAGGATTCGATGAAACGTACTCTGTATGCATTGAAAACCAATAATCGACCCAGCGCAGAATATCGCTGTCCCGATATTAGGAACAATCCAGTGAAGATGTGCTTGAGAACTCCACCCATAGAGGAAAAGTCCCACAGGCACCAAAAGTGCGCCGGGGACCATGAGAGGGACTCGGAATTCGGGCTTTCCTACCCCGTTATTTCGTTTTTTCAAAGCTTTGTAAATTTTGTCCTGGAGAAACGCTGCCGATTGTGCTCCGATGAAGAACCCGATTCCTAAACTGATGTAGTTTAAACTACCCAGTCCAATGTCTTGGTGGTATTTGTTGGTCCAAAGGGCGGGAAAGGTCGAGAGAACGAGATACATTAATCCGTAGAGAAAGGCCATGTAAAGTCCTAGGACCTGGACGATTATCTGAGTACTGACAAGAATGAAGGGTCGACTAAGAGCGATCCGAAGTGTCTTCGAGAGAGTTCGATCCGGTCTATCAAACTCGGTATACAGCTCTGAATTGCCTGTCTCTTTGATAAGTTTGTTCTTTTTGCGATCGAGGAGGACTGGTGTATAGGTTTCTTGCAAGAAGAAAAGTCCCATTATTTGGATAAACGCGTCGGCGATGGTGGTTGCATAGAACACCCAACGCCAGCTTGTATGCTCTGTAATAAATCCACCCGCAATCGGACCAACAGCTGGACCAAGCATAGGTGCCAGACTATACATACTCATCGCTTTCCCACGTTGTTCTGCGTGGAAGAGATCACTCAGAACGCCACCGCCTATTGCTAGAGGAGCACTTCCACCACATCCTGACAGGAATCGAAAGGCGATCAATTGACCCTTCGTGTGGGCAAAGCCACAAGCAAGGTTGAAGACAAGATAAACAAGATTGCTCAATTGCAACACTATAACTCGTCCATAGGTTTCTGATAGGGGGCCCAGAAATAGAGGTGCAAATGCGTAAGCGAGAACGAAGACTGACAAGGTCAAGAATTGCTCGATTTCGTTGGTGATGTTGAGTTCTTTTGCAATGGACGTGATAGCTGGAGCAACCATGGAAGAGGAGACCGGCGATATAAACGTGAAAGAGGATACAATGAAGGTGGCAGCCCATTTGTGTCGCAGAGTCCAGTTCTTGGGGTTGTCTGGGTCTTCAGGTCCATTCCAAGAAACGAGGTTCGGATCGCGTATGCTTCTTCTGGATTTTGTCTTCTCTATTTTCGGACCGGACTCAATATTGTGATTGCTTTGGTTCTCAAGTTCTTCCTCAGTCTGAATGGCATCATGGATTGATTCTTCTTCTATATCTGTCATCTCTGAGCTCTTCTCCTTTGACAGATCTGAACCGATGCTGTTCTCTCTGTTGAATTCGTCATTATCTTCGTTATTGGTATGTTCATGATATTGTGAATATTCATCAAGATGGTTTCCTGCAATTTTGGTTGTTGTGTTCCGGATTGGACGATGCTGTGATTCATCTCTGTCCGCCATAAATGTCCAATAATCGAAGTGAGTGATTCAGGTCCAATCGTGTGGCGAATATCTTCCTTGTGAATCGTAAATTGTTGCACAACTCTGTCGCACTTTAGTACAAATTTGTAGATTTTGAGTTACAACTTACTTGATCTGAGTTCGACGCTTGAAATGTTGATGAAATACGACGAGTTTTTAGTTACCTACAGGATAAAAGGAAAAGGAAGAGGCAAGAGGCAAATAAATAAACATTACAAGAAGCTCCAACGACACCTTCCAGAAAAAAGCGTGAGGAGATAGAGGAGATAAACAGTCATGTGGGCCGTTTTCTTGATGCCGACTTACCGTTACTCCACTTGGTGGTTGAAAGCTCCAATTATCTACATGTAAATGATCCGCTGGGCAGGGGATTCGAGGGTTTAAATGTGACATCTGCTTCGATACTTCCGTACAGAAAGACGGCCATCGGGTATTTTTTCGGTGACCCTAACAATTAACTCCGAGCATATCGGGACATGAGGCGCCGTCTTGAAGATGGGATGTGATTGGACAATGTAGATATGGATTTGAAATGCAACATGAAAGTTGTAGTTGCATATTTGAATAAATCGAGGGTTTGGATAATTTTGGGTCCGTCCCTCCAGGGCTAGATAGAGTAAGGATTATGGCTTCAACCCTAACTCTAAACAACCAACAAGCGGACTGTAAAGAGACTTTGGGCTCATAGCTCTCCTCTGCAGTCGACTTTGCTGACTATCGCTGTCGAGGTGCGATAAGCATCTCGTAGAAAAAGAATTCCATGCAACCCTCCTGTTAATCAGTGACATGCCGCCAAGCACAGTACGGTTTGAGATGAGGTTGTGAAGGCGTAAAGAAACTCCTAAAGGAAAGAATGGCAATATTAAAGCTAAATATAGAGGTTGGTTGAACTGGAAAAGGGTCCGTTGTGTACTTGTACTTAGTAAAAGCAAAGTCCACACCCCCACGTTCAGCCTCTCACGCTGAACTTGGGGAATAGGGGGGAGACATATTTCCACATATTTCCAGCAACTGTACGGAAAGCCAGGAACCAACGAAAAGGATTGAAGCCCTTCGGATGCCTTGCATGCTTGCATCGGAGAAATATATCAAGCTGGACAGTCCATTCAGACTCTCCAGCAAGATCTCGAGAGTCTTGGAGACAAGAGCTTCCGGGAATTCCTTATCTATCGAGCTCTTCTTACTGGACGGACTGGCATGCACAGAGTTGTTTTTCTCCAGCTTCCAATTCATCGCAGCCCTCAGGTGCTCATCACCCCACCTGCGGCCCTTCTCTCCACTCTCCAAGTCTGTTCACACTCCTCCGGGGAGATACATGAGAGGCATCAAAATCTGCATGTCTTTTGTCGAATTCGATGAGAAATCTGCCAAAATTTTAAGCTCAGATATTGATTGCAGCATACTTGTACTTTAAACTCTACCCGGCTTACTCTTCTCCGTTTCGCCGCCTGCTTGCTGCTGACCCATCATTGCCCCGCGCCTTGCGATTTGTCGGCTGAAAAATACATCAACTTCCGTCATATAACTTTTGGAAACTAGACATTTTCCTGGAGAACCCAATTGCGAATTACGAATTGCTCTGGTCTGGGTCAGATCCCGCCTGAGATCCCGAGTCTCTTCTGCCCATTTTCATAGTGCCCCACCCTTATCATTATGACTGACATCAAGGAGGGGGACCGCCTGCAGTATCTACAAAACCGAGGCGGAGATCATGGAGAGGACTCTACTCCAGTCAATGGGACCCCGGCGAAGAAGAAATCGAGGAGTAATAGAGAGGCCGCGGCGATAAAGAGGAGGTGCGTGAGCACAGCATGCATCGCATGCCGAAAACGAAAATCAAAATGTGATGGGAATACACCAAGCTGCGCGGCCTGTTCGAGTGTGTACGGAACTGGTGAGTGCTCCAAAGAAACAGAAGACGAAATCAAAGCTGATATTTGTATACTCAGAATGCATCTACGACCCAAACTCAGATCACCGCAGGAAAGGCGTATACAAGGAGAAGATCGATAGCTTAAAAACACGCAACTCGACGCTGCAGACACTGGTCCAGGCCATCTTGAACGCGGCAGAAGACGACGTACCAGCTTTGATACGACAGATACGAACATGCGAAAGTCTGGATGATGTAGCGGACAATATAATGCGGCAGGAGCAGGGCTTGGACGAGGAGGAGGAGGAGCTAGATGATACTGCTACATACACAACCTCGAGTCTCCCAACCTTTGAAACCGAACTATCAGGCAAGATGGGAGAGCTGCGCTTAGAGAATGGTTCGGTGCGCTTCCTCGGCGGGACGTCGAATCTAATTTACCTCGACCCGACGGATGACGACGAGTACGCGCCCGCTTCAGAAGCATACACGCAACAAGAAGACCCATTGACGAGTTGGAGTAATGTAACCACTGACACGGAAGTTATTGTCCACCTCATCAACATGTACTTCACGTGGCATTACCCCTATTTCACCACCTTATCCAAGAGCCTCTTTTATCGAGATTTCCTTCTCGGTACGTATGCGTATAAGAACACCCTTGCACCAAATTTCTACCATCCCATTTGGTAATGGAAACCAGACCTGAAAGCTGACTTGATCACAGGGAAACCTCTTGGGAACCCAAAACGAACTATTTATTGCTCTAGCCTTTTAGTGAATGCGATGCTTGCTCTAGGATGCCATTTTACCAACTCGCCTAAAGGGTGTCAAGACCCAAGCGACCCTACCACGAAAGGCGATGCCTTCTTTGCAGAAGCCAAGAGGCTTATCGTGGAAAATGATGAATATGAGAAACCCAGGTTGACCACGGTTCAAGCTCTATGTCTCATGTCTGTTCGTGAAGCTGGTTGCGGACGAGAGGCCAAAGGTTGGGTATATAGCGGGATGAGCTTTAGAATGGCACAAGATATGGGCTTGAATTTAGATTCTGGGGGAATGACAAACAACAAGGAAAGCATGGATGAGCAAGAGATCGATGCGCGAAGAGTTACGTTTTGGGGATGCTTTTTATTCGACAAGTGTTGGTCAAATTACCTTGGAAGATTGCCCCAGCTCCCTGGAGCTAACATCACGGTGCCGAAGTATGATGTATTTCCCGACGAGGATGCTGATATTTGGTCACCTTACACAGACAGTGGGGTTTCCAGCTTACACTCACAGCCCTCGAGAACACGAACCGTTGCCTTACAGATCTCTAGTCTTTGTGAGATCAGTAGCGACTTGTTGATATTCTTCTACCATCCCCAACATCTTGAGAAGTCGGTAGGAAGGTCTCAAGAATTGAAAAAGTTGAGTGAGTTACAAACACGTTTGGAAGCGTGGCGCAGGGAGTTGCCGAAAGAATTAGAACCAAAGGATGGCCAGTTACCAAATGTTCTACTTATGCAGTGAGTAACATTTTCACCTCCCTCCACTCCCTTTTTAGACAGTTTGAAGTATTGTGTGAAAGGCTTCCAAGCAACCAAGAAATTTCGCTTCTTCTCCACCCCCTTTACGATAGTCTCTACAAAATGCCAGCACTGACGTATAGATAGCATGTTCTTTCACCTGTTATATATTCACCTCTTCCGTCCATTTCTCAAGTACAACCCTTCAACCTCACCTCTCCCATCTCACGTGTCTCCAAGAAAGCTATGCACACAGGCTGCAGGCTCTGTGTCGAAGCTCATGCGTTTATATAAACGGACTTATGGTCTACGACAAATTTGCAATATCGCTGTCTATATAGTCCACTCGGCATGTACTATCCATCTGCTCAATCTCCCCGAGAAGACCGCCAAGAGAGATATTGTCCACGGAGTTAAACATCTCGAAGAGATAGCGGAAGATTGGCTATGCTCTAGGCGAACACTTAGTATACTTAGTGTTCTTGCCAGAAAATGGAAGATTGATCTCCCAGAAGAGGCAGCTGCAGTTCTCACGAGGACGGATGTGAAATTCGGGTATTTTAGTACAGCAGATGTGCCATCTCCTAAACAAGAACTGGTGGTTGCCACGCCACCTTCCGCTCCCTCACCACCTGCACCTCGATCACAACTAATTCTGCAGCAAACTGCAAGCTCATTGCGCAACCAGAACCCACTCAAACAAAGCTTGTATAGCTATCTCCCAGATTCCCAAGTGCCCAGCATGAATGGTGTTCAGCAAACCACATTGGGTCTGCAAAACTCCATGGCTCAAGCTCCGACTTCGGAAGCCATGAGAAATACTGTTGGCTCCATGACTATTCCTTTCGACACAGGCATAGCTTCCGTGCCATATACCCAACATTACAGCAGCGCTTCGACCTCTACAACACGTTCGACCCTCACCACAGATAACAACATGCCCCGCAGCAATTCTGGGATCACGTCCTCAACCGATTCATCTGACATGACTCGACAGGTCAGTCCCAGTACACTGTTTGGTGGTGTTGAAGCCTTGGTCGAGAGTCAAGATTGGTGGCTACGCGATCAAGCCAGTCTCGTTCTTGGATTTGACAACTGGATGGGCGTTGCTCCAGATGGGATGAATGCGCCATCCCCCGATTTAAGCAATCTGCCTTCGACGGGCCCTGGGTTTTTCATGAGTGGCAACAACAACCAGGGAAATGAGGGCTTTGGTGGGGAAGATGATTGGAATTACCCTTGAGACCTCATATTTGGGAAAAGAAAGTGATTTTAGTGGTATATAGATGTTACGAAAAGGTATGATAATGAGCTTAGGTCATTCTTTTTTATTATACAAGGGTAGCTAGCGATGGAGTTCTGAGTTTGGTGGGATTTCATGGATTTTCTCAGGGATATAGGAGGAGTTTCTTACCTATGGGAATGGGGGAACAACTCGCTGCGGTTTTGCTACCTGTGCTCGAGATACAAATATCTTGGTTGTTGGGTATTGCAATGTCTTTCTCCGCTTCCTTGAGGTTTCAAAATATACTATGTGACTGTGTGCGCGAGATGGTGAATTTGCTTCTTTATGCTACTCGACGAGGTTGAGGGTTAAGTGTCGAGAATTTTGAAATGTATCACTCTGTATACAAGTGAAATCCTTTGATTTTACTCTTGTCAAGCTCCTTGTCAAGCTACACGTGACTCGGCTAGGAACAGAGTAGCACGGCCGGATGCGCGCCGATGCGCCGCGATACGGTCCTAACACGTGCTCGTGAGAGCAAACATACTTTAGTACTAGACTTAAGAGAGAACCCTTTTTTAGTTCATTAGTTTATGAATTACACGCCATTTATAGGACTATACTTATAGTAACTAGAGTAGTAAATAATTAAATTGTTAAGTAATATAACGTGGTTTACCACCGAGTGGATCACTTTTCCCCACCCCACCACCTTTAAGATAGAATTAACAACCACAACGTATAGTATTAATTAATCTGAATCAGAATCTGATGAACTAGAAGTATTTATAGCTACCTGACAAGTGCGCGCATTATGACCAGACTTCCCGCAAGTGCTACATTGTCTTCTAGACGGCTGCCCCTCCTTTTGAAAACCCCCCTCAGAGCGCTTATCGCGTCGAACCTGCTCCTCTGCGTCCTTCTGAGCTAGTAAGTCCTGCGCATCCTCTATAGTAAGTGCACCCCCTTGACGGACCCGAGTCTTTTTTGCCCTCCGGCGTTTACTAAGTGCTTCATTTGCCTTACGAAGGGTGCGGACTTCAGCAGATAATAAAGTCATCTCATGAGCTAATAGCTCTGTACCCTTAGCTAGTGCAGCGACTGTCTGGAAAATAGGTGTTGGCGAGCTTCCTTGATGACGTGCAATACGGTTTTTGACTAAAGTTGTCTGCGAAAGGGCATCGGTTGGGTTTCGGGGGGTCTGCGAGACCTAGAGGTTGTCATCTGTAGAGGGGTCTACAAGGGGGGTTGGAGTCCGTAGCCTTATATCAAGCTTTGAAAGAACCGTATCTAGATTAAAAGGCACTAAACCAGCTCCGCGGAATCCAGCTTGACCATTCTAGGGTGTAATAGAGGCTTGATATCCAGCTTTAAAGGCGAGGAAGAACTCAACCTTCGTAATATGGTTGATATAAGCTTTGATAAACGTCTTAATCTAGAAACCATACTCCTGTTTTAGTACACTAAAACACCCAACATCGAGTGGCTGGGTTAAATGAGAAGAGTGAGGAGGTAGACAAAGAGTAATAATGTTATATACTATACAATACTCTTGAAATTCGGCGGATTCATAACTCTTATGCCTATTAAGGACAAGCATCTGATATAGCCCCTTTGCGCGAGTAGAAGTATGTTTATCGAAGTGCTTTAGCCATTCTAGACTCGTCTCATTGTTTGTCCATCCGTTACTTATAGGTTTAATAACCTAGTTGTGTAGGAGGCCGCCCTTAGTGTACTAATTTGAGAGGTGATTCTTTCCTTAGACTACTAGAAATAGAGGGATACTCCAACCCTTACTATTAATATAAATAATCGCTGTTGCCTATTCCCGATTACCTGGCTAAACTGCCTTGCCTCTGCCACGTTGATCCGCGCGTGTTACAACCATTGATGAGGAGATTACCCCCATCATAAAGCCGGTCTCGTCGAAGTTATAGAAATCGGAGTCGACGATACTATATTTGGCCCGTATATTCTCAACTAGTCGAAACCACGCGCTAATTAGCTCTGGATCTTCGCATAAGGCTCTCTAAAAGTCATAGACGCGATTAAAACGTGTCTTTAACTCTGGTCGTCGTTTAATAAATTGATATGCCTAGTTCTTCCTAACGTGTCGTGCCCCTCGAGATTTAAGTAGGAGATTCGCTATATCTTCCATACTAGCTAGACGGGGTGTAAAGCCTTGTAAATCTAGATCAAGTATATATCGAAGAATCGACTCCTTCTCTAGGTCTGTCAACTTATGACAATTGGCTTTAGAATCGGGGCGGTAGGTTCGGCCAGCCATTCTATTAGAGAGGCTTGTATATGGTACTTTGTAGATCTTTGCTGCAGAGCGTTTGCTAAGCTTTTTAGATGTCCGAATAGCCTCGATTGCTAGAATGATTCTCGCTTCTTGGGTTTGAATTTCCATGGTGAATGGTTGAGAAAACGCGTGTTAAAGTTTTAAGGTGGTGTGGTGGGGAAAAGTGATCCACTCGGTGATATGATCCACTCGGTGGTAAACCACGTTATAGATTATTTAAATTATTTACTAATCTATTTTCTAGCTCGCGTATAAGCCTAAGTATAATCTTCTTAGATCTCCTTATTACTTATTTAACTATTAAATCTTAATACATTGTTTACTTTATCTAATATATTTATATGTATAAATATAATTTCTACTTTATAAAGGTATTTTATGAGGAATACTATATATCTAATTTTATCACTACTATTTAGCACTTAGCTACTACGGCTAATAGTGACTTTTCTCCTCTATAACTTGTATTAAGTAGTAACTCATTTTTTATATATATACGTATAACAAAGTTTCTGAGCTAGGAAACGATTGTTATAGAAGTTATAGGATGAAGATTTTATTAAAGGAAAATATGTGATTTTTATGACATGATTTGAAAATCGATAGAGCGTTGACGTTTGACAGAAAGATGGGAGAGGTGAAAAATAGAAGACAAGTCGGAGGAGAACAAAAAAATAAAGGGAGTCTGTTACACTTTTGAAATCAATAAAGGGTCACAAATTGGCGTTGAGAAATGGATATTGGTTGCTATGGGAAGTTTGTCACTTGTCAATGGGAGAGCTGACGATGAGTTAATATTGATGAGAGCATCAGTTTCCAAGCCGGAGTTCAAATAAGGAGTATGAAAGAGAACGGAGAACTCTAGTCATCTAATAAGACGAAGGAAATACTAAGAATTAACGACAGGGTAAGACCTTTACGAAAAGAAGAGGCAATAGTATGAGGAGATGGAGAGGGGGGGGGGGGGGGGGGGTAAGAACGAAAGCGCAACTGAGAACGGAGATGAAAGTAAAACGAATGACACAGATCATGATTTTGAACTATTTTATTAACACCATCTCCTAAATCTTCTTTCCACAACCATCTGCCCCAATGCCCCGTCTAGACACTATAATATATATAAAGAATTCCTTCCCTCCACCCTTTCCGTTTAAAAACCCAAGCCTATCTAAGGTCGAAAATTTTGCCAACGAGAAAAGGAAGAGAAAGAGAAGACAAGAAGAAGTAAATACGTTTGTACAAAATCCAACAAACAACAACAATGACACCCAGGCTCAAACTGTGATACCCTCGCGAGCCTATTCCCGTCATTTTCTTTGATCATGAGAAATAACTAGATACATGAGAAGATGTAGATTTTTTGGTATATTGACATAAATGACTAGGGAATCTATTGGTGGGGTGCCATTCCGATGGAGTTGTTACCACCGTTGAAAGCGACGAATTGGGACTTGAACATGATGTCTCCATAGATTTGCATGGGAGAGTTGATTGCTTGGATACCACCGAAGCAGGCTGAAGATGTATGTTAGTATATGTCTTAAAAATATGCGGAGGGGGTAAACTTACTGGTTCCACTAGCATCAACTGCGGCGAACTTAACATCGGTACCTCGGACGGTAGCCATGAAGCTTCCACCAACATCGAATTTCATATCTGGCAAGACGGCGTTGCAAGGGAATGTAACACCACCAACAGTCTGGTTGTTAACGGCACCTTGGACTTGGCTGTAGTAGGCGTTGACGACAGCAGCGCTGGTAAGCATGAGGGTGGTTCCAGTGTCAGCAATGGCCTGGGCACCTGGAACGGACATTGGAGCTCCGTTGCCAACTTGGAAAGATTGGGAAGAGAATTGCCAGAATCCGTTGGTGGTGTTGACGGGAGCCCATTGCATGGTACCATTGAATTTAGTGGAGTCAATGGTTCCGAACTCATAAGCACCAACTGCGTTCTTTCGGAGATCGGCTGTGAAGACTGGCTGGGCGAGCTGAGGCATGGCATTGTCGAAGAAGGTCTTTTGTTGAGTTGGCTTGACAGTGTTGAGCTTGGAGAAAGCAAGACCGACAAGTCCGTTGGATTGGGTGTCTGCAACAAATGATTGGGAAACGGCAGTTGCGAGTTCGACGGCTTGGTTAGTGACGGTTGCTCCCCCAATGTTGACGGTATCGGTACCAACGTTGCCAGCGGTTCCAGATCCATCTCCGTAGGAGATCTTGTAGGTAGCACCAGCCATCATTTTGAATGAAGTGGATTGCTGGACGTTGAAAACTGTGTGACCTGCCTGTTGATTTGCTGGAAGTTGGGAGTTGAAAACCCACAGGTCGGAGGACCCACTATCAAAATCCAACATGACCGTCTGGCCACCGATTTGTACTGGCGATAAGTACTCTACATCTCCCTTCTCTGGGGTAGCTGTGACCTTTCCGGTGGTACCAGTTCCGTTCTTAGGAGCAGTTGCTTGTGCTCCAGGTGGTGCTGTTGAGCTTGCGGCGGCGGCTTGTTTTTGGACCATTGGTAGTGCATTACCACCCGCAGCGTTCATTGCTGCCACTAATCCGTCTGGGAGAGGAACATTGTATTTTGCGTGCGCCTTGATCAAGGCTCTGGTTCCGGCTCCGGGTGATCGAACGAAGTTTGGGTTCTTTACTCGCTCGACTTTGAAGACTCCACGCTTTTGAATGGGTTGATGTTGAGGTGCGGCCAGAGATAATGAGACCAATGTGAGAAGAACGAGGCTTTGGATTGAGGTGTACATGATTGCTGGGTATTTTTGAAAATGGACGAGTCGCTAGAAAAGAGCCACACCAGGTGGTAGGTTGCTATACTAAAGAGTGATATTTCCCAAGAAGTCCTCTGGTGAAAGAAAGTGTATGGCGGAGGAAAAGGAGAAGTAGGGAAGGTAAAGTTAAAGAATATAAAAAGAAGATGGAAACCCGCCCAATACAACTGAACTAGAAAAGAGGCGAAAAAGACACGAGTTTGATGGTTGATCAAATAAAAAAATTATGGGAATTTAGAGGAGAAGTAGTCAGGTATAGGTACACCACGCGGCCTGAGGAAAGGAAGTTTTCGCATGAAGACCGCACACCCCTCCCGCAGGCCAAGAGGGGCTAGGATCAAACATGGTACCCAGACGTTGAGCGCAGCATGACGGTGGGGAAGCGACTCAAGCGAGAAGCCAGTGCCAGACCCAGACTTCCGAGGACTGCTCCCCAACAGCTCTCCCTGTCTGTGAGTGTTTGGGCGCGTGGGATTGTTGGGCTATGCCGGTACCCGATGAATTCGTGATTCGCTGCTGGGTGGTGGATGTTTGGTGTCGCAGGTGAAGGCGAGGCGAGACAGGCAGAGGAGCGGAGGAAGTGGAGGGAGAGGAGGAGGAGAGGTGAGAAGAGCCTCCGGAGAATTGAGCTTGTCGATCAGGGCCGAGAGGACGTGGCTTCCTGAGTCCCCCCCCCTCCAGGGCTCAGGGGTATATTGAAAGGGGGGCGAGGTGAGGTCGGGGGGTCGGATCGTGAGATTTCTTCGATACCGGTTGCGGGAGTGGATGCGGCTGACGACGTGGTGGGCAGCGCTTGTTTGAACGGTATTATATCGTGACGTGTTGATGGTATTCTTTGGTTACCATTAAATTCAGCTAAACGCCACCATTTATCGTAAGCTGAGTTATGCTTGTACAACACAATACCAATCACTGGGTAAGGTCCTTGATAGAAGGATCAAAAAAGTTGACTTGAACAGAGTGCAGGAAAGAGGAACGATGTGCCTGAACAAGAAACGAGGATCCTGTGGGCTACCCGACCCAACTCGCTGCCAAAACCAGGAATAAGTCAACCCCTCCATAAAGATTTCAAGCTTCACTAATAATAAACCCAACCAAGCCTCTCTCCCTTCCAGGTTGTTTTGCTCTGACAGATTCCCTCAACTTGAACCTCGTGCTACTTACCATCTCCTTCCAGTCAAGTACTAGTTGATATCTTTACCTGTGTACTCGAACGGGCAAATACAGAAACTTTGTCTTTAATTACACAACAGCTCTCAACCTCCCAGTGAGTTCCCATATTAAAATTAATATCCAAAGTCTGTACATACAATATGGCCCAATAATCGAGATGATGTACCTTTTCTTCTTACTCGTGCCACCACTGTCTTTTTTTGTACCCAGAACTCGGTGTAATAACCCCACTAAAGTCCACAAGTTCCCGTTAGTACACAAATTTATAAATTAATGACGCCAACGAACCACCTTTTTGATTAAAGACTTAATTAAATGGCCAAGCTTTCAGGAGACTAAACCCCACGATTCGAGAGGCCAAGGGAGCAGATAAAAGCAATTGCCAAGTGTCAAATAATCAACCTCATCTCAGACCCCACTTCAGAGAACAAAGATCTTTATTTGGCCAAGACTCGTCACCCGCGCTTGTTTCTCTGGTTCCACCGTTTCAAGCAGATCAACATTTTGAAACTCGCCTTACCTGAGCGCCAAGAAGCTAAAACGCCACAGCCGAGATCCCCTGAATTGTGGCTGGGCTCTCGTTCGTCAACTGAACTGAGCCCGTACTATCAAAGCAAACACTGGTAGGAAGGAATCCTTTTTATAAACCTGCTTATTCAAAATAGATTTCAACCCGAGTTAAATCAGCCATCAATTGACATATGGGCTGTCTGTTGTTGTCTTATCTTCTTCCTATTCTATTATTTCTTTTCTGACACAATCCCGGTTTTCAATGATCGGCAACTGATTTCTTGCAGCTGGGTTGTTTTTTTCCTCACGGATTTTCCCAATGCGTAACTGACGCCACATCTCTTATTAGTTCAAGCTTCCAGTTTTCTTGCACCCAAGGGAAAATCTTCTTGGTCAGTCTTGTCGTGAGAATCGGTCGTTCAGTCCACTCGTGATGAGCGTGAAACGAGACCTAAACGGGTCGTTTCAGGCCTCCTCCAATGACCGGCAACAGGGTCACAGCGATCGTGCATGTTCCAAGCTTGGCGTGAGACTTGGCTATGTCTCAGAGTTCTCTGCCATTTCTGATGGACTCGAAAACATGACTCCATGAAAGCTTTCCGGCATCAAAATTGCTCTTATGGTATCACGGGATTCGGAGATGTCTTTTGGACGGCTATTTAGACTGTGGTGCAACCGCGGTATCGTCTTAACAATTGATACGGCAACAGAAATCCCAAGTCATAAGGGTTCTCGCAGACCCGTGGTTGTTCATGCCTTGAGTTCCGAGTAACCATCCTTCAACATGTCAATGACAATCCATCTCCTTCTACTCTATTAGAAGGCACATTACTTTGGGGAACTTCTGAATCCAGATCTTGAATAGATGGATAAAAATATCTCAATCTCCTTCCTTCGCGAGTTCTTTCCCTCTTCCACGAGCATTACAAATCCGCGCAACAGGCCTCCCAGCGTCGATCGAACAGGAAATCTTATCATATGCGAAGCACACCCAACGACATCAGACGATTTAGAGGCGAAGTCGTCCCTCGTCATTCCTATTCCGGCAAATCGGCGCATATTATTTACTCAGGATCGTACTGGTTTTTATGCCTTGCTAGATCACGTGTTTTTGTTGACCGTACTTTTCCCCAGGCCATGTTCGTTGCTCACGGGCTGCCCAGAGACAATGATTTGTTTCGGTTTCTATACTAGCGGCTTGTTATTGCTTGTATTTGCTCGTTCCGTAGGGCAGGGCGTCCTTTGAATAAGCGAGCTGGAAGCTGGGGAAGTGTTCCTTCGGGTTTGTCCCTGATAGGAAAGAACTGTTGGCGCAACACCATGTCACGGTTCGTTAAAATAAGACCTTCCTGCTTGAAAATATCTTGGTATTTCTTTCACTATGTTCGAGCTGGTGGGAGGATCTCCATAGTGCCGCTTACTGAAGGGCATCAGTATTGACTTCGCGAGAAGCTTTCTGTCCCTACCATTTTATTTGTTTCCTATCGCTGACCGTCGTTCTTATGCTTCGTATATAGAGGCAACAGCTTTTTTTTCTCTCGCATCGCTTAGATTCGTCGCGAACTTCGTTTCCTAAAACAAGCTCGGACACTGCGTTGAGAACTCAAATTCTAGAGCTGTGTTTCAAACGTCAAGTTGCAAGTTCTTGTTCGCAAATAGTTTCGTTTGTTCGGATTTAAACTACAAGAGCTAGTTTTAGTCATGACCATAAAAGCTCACAACGCTTTTACGCAGCAGCACTTCTGGGTATATACCCGAGCTTCAATAAAATGACGAGAAAATTAATAAGGGACTCCAAGTGATCGTATATAGTCAGTTCTGTTTTCGTGAAATACTGTCGAGGTGAAATCCCACGAGTTCAACAGCCGGAGTGTGCTCGAGGTGCAAACTCGCCAAAATACAAAGGAAAAAAAAGAGAACCCGGCCAGGAGTACTCCTCCAGAATCCAGTTTATGTAGCCCAAGACAGCTCTGGGACTCCAGCGATCGACATTATCAACATCGTCTTTTATTTCACGACTCCAGCGAACTTTACATTCTTTTGCTAAGGAGGTCTGATTCCAGGATTGCCGTTGGTTTTGTTGGTCCACCATTCTCAAGCGAGACCTCGCTAAGTAGAGTAGAGGTAATCAATTCAAATTCCTTTTACTAGAAGTCGTCGGAATAATTGTATAGTCTTAATAGTGTAAGGTCCTGATAAGAAGTATCGGATCCCATACCTTTCGGAGCATGATTAACAAGATCGTCTTGAAGGAGATCAGTCGGGTTTTAATGCTTTTATTTGATGAACCTGACTATCTCTCAAACTCCTATCTTATCAAACGCTGATTTACACCTAATTGTCATCAAAAAAACCCTATTCCCTAATAACATACGCATTTCCTGTGGTGGTGCCCGCTATGCTGCACGTGCAGCACCCCTGTCAGCCACTTTTTGCACGACGAGGCTCCTATTCATATCATTTCAACCACAATAAAACTTTCCCGAGGACTGAAGTTGTATACCCAGAGCACGATGGGACCAAAAGAGGAATACCCAAAACGAGGCCCAGTTTGTGAGCTACTACGAGTACCTCTTGATGGGCCACCATTGGGGATTGAGGCTCCTCCGTTCGAATATGACCTTGAACATGACCAAGCAGATTTTCGACCACGCGAGGGGTGTGGCTTGCGCCGGTTGTTACGAGATTTGCGCCAAAGCTGGTTGGAAAGTAATAAATCAGAGATGAGGCTGAAATACAGCTCTGGGTACGGGCTTTCTTGCAACGCGCCCCTCCGTGGATACTCGATATCCACCTCTCCAGGTAACATTCATTTTCTTCTTAAGATTGTAGCAAAATTGGGAATAACACTGTGATAGATACTCCTTTTGGTGCTAATTATGCGTCTATTGTGCTTCCAAACCCCCTTGATCCTTCTACGATTGCGCGCCTGCAGACATGGATTGAGCGATGTGACCAAGAACACGAAGGCTGTCATGGTGAAAGACCTCCAGTTATGCCAACAAGGGTACTGGATATTGGCTCCCCTGGTGCCCATGGTAATGTTAAGCTTCTCGAAACAGATGGGCAACTGGGAAGGTACGTCGCTCTCAGTCATTGCTGGGGAAACACAAACTCCTTTTTGACGACTCGGGATACTATTCAATTGATGAAAGAGGGATTTATTCCCGAAGACGCACCTGCTAAATTTAGAGACGCCATTACTCTTACTCGATCCCTTCGAATCCGATATTTGTGGATTGACTCTCTGTGCATTATCCAGAGGGATAAAGACGATTGGGAGGCTGAGTCTCCACGGATGGGAGACGTCTACCGCAATGCATATCTCGTCGTTGCGGCATCGAATGCTGCTGATGATGCAGAAGGATTCTTAAAGATTCGACCAAAGATCCAGTGTTCCATAAAGATTGCTGCGCCTACTGGTCAAACTGTGAACTTGTATCTCCGGCCTACGGAGGACGATAATCGACCTCTTGATAAACGTGGATGGACTTTACAAGAATTATATCTGGCTCGACGGCTGCTTCGTGTTACGGACAGCACATTTATGTGGAATTGCCAAGTTGCTACATATGATGAGTCCGCTTGTGAGTTTGTAGGAGGACCTTGGCGTTCAGTGGCAGAACTATTCCCAGGCAAAACATCATCTCACCAAACCCCTTACCAGGAGTGGTATTCCATGATTAACAAGTTCTTAGCCTGAAACTTTTCAGTGCAATCCGATCGGCTGCCTGCATTGTCTGGGCTTGCAACTGTGGTGGCGGGCCAGAACAATGGGAAATATTGTGCAGGAGTGTGGTGGGAAGACATTGGATACTCCATCTGCTGGAGGGTAGGTCACTACGGCTGCATTAAGTCGGATTCGTATCTTGCCCCATCGTGGTCCTGGGCGTCTGTTGTAGGTGAAATACTTTTCGCTGATAATGATTCTCCTTCAGGCCGCCCGAAGGCAGATATGCTAGACTCAGTTATCTTTCATGACTATCAAGCTGTCTTACGAGGTGCTAATATGTATGGAGAAATCGAGTGTGCATGGCTGGAGCTCGAAGCGCCTCTTTCACCTCTTTTCAAGGTTGAGGGGATAAGGGAGCGGAGGTATGGAGAAGTTGAATATTTTTCTATGGATTCCAGCATATGGGCCACAATTTTGGAAGTAGATTTGTTTGAAGTCCAGTTCGATGTCAAAGAACATCCGGTCCAAGGACTTTTCGCATTGTTTTTGATGCAGCGCATGGGGGGACCCGAAGGTGGTGTTGAGTTTATGACATCCGCAAGCGACGACTTGCAACTCTCTGGTATTATCTTACGAGGGGCTCTTGGCCAAGAGAATTTCATTGATAAGTACAATATCCCAAAAGGGGTAGGCTTATACCAACGAGTTGGATATTTCAATTTGGTAACTAGTCAAGCAAAGGATAAGATTTTGCAAACGGCACCCATAGAGAGAGTAGTGCTACTTTGATAAAACAAGGCCGGTTGGTGGGGAGGATGAGAAATTAAAGTAGTTAGCCTCTCGAGCCTCTTGAGTTTTTGAAGCGAGATACAAGCGAGACAGACATACTGAACCCTTGTATGAAATTTCTTTTCCATCCAAAAATCATACCACCATATAAGAGTAATATTAACCAATGAAATAAGTAAACCATGACCCAGACGAAAGATATCTACCTGAAATAGCACCCAACGGTCTGATGATAACTATTCCCGTTGAACAATATTCTTTAAGAAATCCACTGAAGCTCGAGAAAATTATAACAATAAGACTTGCTTTGCTCGGGTAATTGAAGGCTTCGATTTATACATTGTAATTAAAGCAAGTTGTCGGGGAGAGATGACAGGTTCCCGCTCAGGCAGACACAGGTGATCGTTCACTTGAACGGAACACGCTTTAGTTGTTAGAAGATGGGTTAGACTCGCGGGTGTGTAATGAATTCATAGTGTTTACAAAAGACGAGAAGAGGAGAAACTCTTCGTAGCTAAGACCTCGGCTCGGCACGACCGACCCACGTGACCCGGAAACGTCCTACTTCTCGGGCCGGGCACATCCCTGAAATCGTGCATGTGCCTCGGCAACGTGAAAGGTTCCCACCCCGACTTGAGGATCGCCTTCACCTCAAAAGCACTCATGAACAACAAGCTCACTCCCACTTCTAACCATTTACCATTCAAACCTTGCTAAGCAACCTCACCATATACCCAACCTCACCTCCACCATGACTGAAAGACTCAGCTCCATCCTCAAGCACTTGACTCCTGGCTCCTCCGGGTTGTCCTCAATGTAAACATTCCCCACCAAGTGTTATCGGCACATGCTAATGAAACATCAACAACAGCACCTCCAAGAACGCCGACGATGTTGTTATTACCCTCGCCATTCGAACACCATTAGGACGTGCCTTCAAGGGAAGCTTCAAAGATACACAGCTTGACTTTCTGGTCTATTCGCTGTTGCAGAAGGTTATCGACAAGTCCAAGATTGATCCCCAACTGGTGGAGGATATCTGCGTTGGAAATGTACGTTCACCACAACTCTTTTCTTCACTTCACCACTAACACCTTACTTCGCAGGTCAGCGAAGGAAATGCAGCATACCTTGTCCGAGCAGCAGCTCTCGCAGCCGGATTCCCGAATACAACCGCCGCCTCCACCGTAAACCGATTCTGCTCCTCAGGTTTGAAGGCTACACAAGATATTGCGAACCAAATTGCCTCTGGCAGCATAGATATTGGGCTTGCAGTGGGTGCTGAGATGATGTCGGTTCAAGCTTCCGGGCTTCCTACACCTTTCAATGCCAAAATCCTCGAGAACCAAGAAGCCGAGGATTGCTTGCAACCTATGGGACAAACATCGGAAAATGTTGGCAATGACTTCAACATCACCCGAGAGGCACAGGATAAATACGCTGCTGAGAGTTTCCAACGTGCAGAACGTGCTCAAAAGGCAGGATGGTTTGATGATGAGATTGTACCAATTACGACCGAAGTCACAGACCCAAAGACTGGAGAGGTAAAGACTATTACCGTTGCCAAGGACGAGGGACCAAGATACGGTACTACCTTTGAATCCCTCAGCAAGATTCGTCCGGCTTTCCCAGCATTCGGTGACAAATCTACCGGAGGAAACTCGAGTCAAGTCACAGATGGAGGTATGTTCCCCGAATTATCACTTCATCGCACCCCGACTAATATATTACAGCCGCTGCTATTCTCCTCATGCGCCGTTCCAAAGCGATTGAATTGGGTCAACCGATCCTTGCCAAATACGTTGGTGCCACCGTTACTGGTCTTGCTCCACGCATAATGGGTATTGGACCTTCGATCGCCATCCCAAAACTTCTCACCAAATACAACCTCACAGTCGATGACATTGATGTCTTTGAGTTGAACGAGGCATTTGCGTCAATGGCTGTGTACTGCAAGGATACCTTGAAGATACCCCATGAGAAGTTGAACCCACGAGGAGGTGCCATCGCTTTGGGCCATCCTCTTGGTGCCACTGGTGCAAGACAGATTGTGACGGGTCTCAGTGAGCTTAGAAGGCAGAAGAAGAAGGTTCTCTTGACCAGTATGTGCATTGGTACTGGACAGGGAATGGCGGGATTGTTCGTTAATGAGCAATTGTGATTTTGTATACTTTATCTAGGTCGTTCTGGGATTGGGTGGGTGGTTGGAGGAGCATTAAAACTATTTAACAATTGAATGCATAACAATTATATCTACTTCCCAAATGTAACAAGATGTTTCATCTTCATTGAGAGTTAGAAAATCAATTTCGGTCATTTGATTTGGTGATCAATGTACCGCCTTTTCCAATTCCGGAATTTTGCCACCCACCTGCGATGACAATGACATCAAAAGCCATTACCCAAACAACTCAAGCAAAAGACCTAAACAAAAGGACCCGAGATACCTAAGAAATTCCATACAACTATGACAAGACGAGTATGCACATAAGTCTCATTTCTTATCGTCAAGTACTCACGATCCCAGGTAGCGTTTCGTGTTCACGGCAAGGTCCAAGGTAAGTAAAGCAGAGCCTTCTCCATATAAACTCAAATCACTAACCATCAATTTACAGGAGTCTCTTTCCGGTGAGGAAAACCCTCTCTAAAACGCAAGAGTAATAGGACCATGGGATTCATATTGATGAATGATACCTAGGTACTTCACCAAGAAGAAAGCCGTGGCGTACAACCTGACCGGTTGGGTGAGGAATACTAGTAATGGGAAGGTAATTCGAATCTTTCTCGTGTATTATTGATTCTCTGTAATGAAGGGACATGTTTACTTGAGCGCGGGGGATATTTACTTGTTTACTTGGACTAACGGGGTTGATGGAAATGAATAGGTCGAGGGAGAGGTTCAGGGTGAAGAGGAGGGTGTGAGTGCGCTATTGAAGGATATTGATAAGGGACCGACGCATGCTCATGTTGTTAAGTTGGAGAAGGAGGAGAAGGATGTTGTTAATGGGGAGGAGGGGTTTGAAGTTAGACGTTAGAGGGACGAGAGACAGGGTGGAAGAATTAATAAGCTACATGAAATACCATCCTGATCTTGGACCTGTGAGTGATTGAAAATGATAACGCTTATGAAATTCAAGGTAGTCGTTGTAGTCTAAGGGCGTGTTTGGCTCGCTTTTTGTTGATTCGATTCGATCCTCTATTCGGCCTGAATAGAGAAAGCTCGGGCCTTTCTATATACAAGCCTTAATTCTATTCGATTCAGGAGAGGTGTTCTTGCCCTGTTTAGCTTGCAGGTTGAATTTGTATAGTGAATAAAAATTGTATTAGAATCCTTATAATATCTTTAGATGCTATACTATATTATCTCTAGTAAAATACTACTACTATAAAGATACTACTAAGTATAAGCCTTAAACTAAGAGCGTAAGTAACTTAATAGACTACCTAGAATATCTATAATCTATTAGTATATATATAATAAGAGAAGGACGCTAGAATTACCTCTAAAGGTAATATATATATATAACTTTAGTATAACGTTAGTATAAGATTCGACGATGCTCTTAAGAACAAGAAGATAACCGAGTTGAAGTAGATCTGCCTTAAGAAGAACTATAAGGTAGTTAAGTTCCTATGTAAATTGTTAGAAGCTAGCTAGGATGTAGAGAAATAGTTAGTAATCTTGCCTAAAGATAAATAGAAGGAAATTACTTAAGTATATCTCTATTCTCTTATCTTTTTATAGAGATAAAGCTAACCTTGTATTAGTAATATACCGAGAAAGTAAAGTAGCGCTATATCTCTTTCCGTTAGTTTAACGCCTGTCTTCGTTATATAGGTGATTAACTTACCTCTAGCGCCTTTACCTTTACTAGTAGTATAGATATACTTAATAATAAGGTTATATAAAATTTATAAGAGAATAATAATACTAAAGACGACTTCTAAGATCGAGACTATAATAAAGACAATCCCTTTATAAGTATACTAATCGATCCTAGCCTATAAAGTTAGAACTGATCTTAAAGTCAACAGCTATAAGATATAAGTGAGGATGAAGTAGAGGAGGAAACTCAAGGCTAAAAGCGCTACCGTGAATCGTAGGAGGTCTAACGTTTAACGAGAAAGAGAAGAGAGAAGGCGTCGAGTGTAGGTGTAATAGAGAATATAGTAGATAGTATATCTTCTCTTATAAGTGCCTTTATAGCTTAATTGCCTCCTATAGTAATCGAGAGTATTAGTAAGGTTGTAAAAGAGGAGACGACTTTAACCTTAGTAGAGTAGGCTCGCTTATATATTCTTAAGGAAAGTTGTTTAATAAATAAGAGAAAGTTATACCTTCTTTAAGCTCTTAGAGATACTAATACTACTAACGGTTATATAGTATTAGTAGAGAGTAAACTTAAGGACTTATATATTAAATAGTACTAGAAGTAATTAACTCTCTCTCTTACTAATAGAGAATTAATTAATAACTTCTTTATTAATTAGAGTAAAGATTAATAGAGTTACTATTAGGATTATATATAAAAGGTAAGGAATCAGTTATAATTAGATAGTATACTATAAGATAGTTATTAATCTATTTCCTACCTTCTCCTTTAAGAGTAATTATTCTATATCTCTTATATAATTACATCTCTTATATTATTTACTCTATTCCTCTCTATAGCTGTTATATAGTATGTTTATTACTTAGTCTTCTCCTCTTCTTTATTCTTATAACTATCTATCTCCTTCTTATTAACGTTAAATTCTTAATAGTTATAAAAGATATTATATAGACATATAAGAGTAGGAACAACTACTACTTAAGCTTTTATACTAAATTGTTAAGAGAGCTAAAGGATCTTAAATCTATTCTTAAAGTTACTAATAATTCGCTCTATATAATTACGTAGCTTAGAGTACCGAAGGTTATATAGTTTCTTCTTTGTTTAAGGTGCCTTCCTACTCTTCTTCTACTCTTAAAGATAGTACTAAGTATTATAGTATAGTACTATATAGACGTTATAGCTTAGAAAGAGAGTATCTCTAAGTAGGTACTTTCCTAGAGGTATAACAGTTACTAACACTCTTCTAGCTTCTATCTAAAGTATACTATCGTAAGTTGATCCCTTCTATCTAGATAGTATAGAAGTAAAGTATATCTCTAGCGTATAAGATATAAGTATATTTTATAAGAGAAAGCTCTTTCGATTTCTAAATACTTCGCGGATTTAGTTAGAAGGAGAAACTAGTATATAAGTACTATTAATAGCGCCTATATAATCTTGAAAGTAGAGCTAGAATATACTCTCTTTATAGTTAATCTTTCTAGATACTAGTGTAGAAGTAGTAGGATTATAGACGAATTACTTATAAAAGCTTAGCTTTAAGAGGTAGTATATTACTTTATAATATATTCGATCTATTATCTTAGTACTTCTCTAGAACCTCTCTACTAGCTTCCTTATAGAGAGGTCAGTTATTATAGTATATAGGAAGATAGTAAGCTATTCTGCTATACCTATATACTATGTTGCTCGAAGGTTAGATTTCTATACTAATAATACTTCTAGATACTAGAATCCCTCCTACAAGATACCTATATTATTAGACGATCGTTTTAGATACTCCTTAAGTATCTCCTCTACCTATTCTACTCCGCGAAGCTTTAAAGTGTACTAAGGGCGCTTTATAAAGTGCCTCTTAAAGTATAACGTTGCTAATACTACCGCTATCGCGCCTGTAAATAGAGCTCCTCTTCGATTTAAAATTACACGTCTTGCCGTAATTGAGCATACTATATTAAGGGGTAAGGGAGGCATATTAGTAGTAGTGTTGTAGAGGGTATATGTTAAATTGAATAGAGGCTTCTATTCCGAAAACGACCTCAAGGACCTATTCTAAATAGATAGGATTTACTATGGTAGATTTGGAATAGAAGTACTAAGGATCTATTTGTTCTTCTATTTACTAAATGGAGGTAATTAAGCTAAACGACTTTTAGAATTAATAGCTCTATTCGATTCGTAATTAAATCGAATAGATATCTATTTACTTTTTGGTGGTAGATTCGGAAACAAAAAAGCGAGCCAAACACGCCCTAAACTTTTCCACACAAAGCTTCTCCTCGTTCAACGGCTCATGTTCAGTTTCCTCGCCTCCATCCCGCCCCTCATCATGTCGTCTCCCAAAGAGATTGTCTACCGCTGTGTCTTTCAATTGGGTGAATGTCTTCTCATCCTGCGGCAAATCATCCCCCTTCATTGGGTCAACTTCGAATTCCATAAACTTCCTGTCCATGTCCGCGAAACGCGCGATGGTAAGTTTTCGATATTCTTCATCCGACACCTTGTTGGTTTCTCTCCCCTCTGCACGCGTTCGGGAAATTGTAGCGTCAGTCGAAGTATATGAAGGTTGGACCGTGAATAGATTGCCATCCTTGCTGAATGCCTGACACATTTGACCCAGTTCTTTCGCCAGATCCTCTGGAGCAACGCGCGCGGACTGCTCCACGAGTAACATCTTAATCTCTATCAAGGTCAGAAGGTCAGACAAGACTCTTGAGCAACGAGGCTTTTTCAGAGTTCCTAGATCCAGAAGGCGACACTCTCTCGAACCTTGGATGAGGATTTCCCATCTTGATCCTTGTACTTGGTGAAGAAGCTAGAGTTCCGCATTGCAGGCTCCTCCGACGCCTCTAGTCGATACAGTCGAAACATTACGATTCCTTCGTAACCCAAGATAATCCATGTTACAAACTCCAGATAGACACAACCGAGGGACCAATATCATACGTGCGGCAGAAGAATTGAGAAAGTAGAGGCTGATATTCGGTGTCGCTTATCAAATCTCGGCCTCGCGATCTTGACTGGGAGCTTTCGAACACGCTCAAACCAAAGTCCGCAAGCAACAAGGTCCCGCGAGGATTATGCTCCCTCCTCCTAGGAACTTTGAGAAACCACAAAAGGTTCTTGGGCTTGATATCACCATGACGACAAAACTCGTCGTCTTCTTTCTCTGGCTCTTGATTTCGATTTCGATTTTGTCCCCGTTACGTATAGTAGTTAGGGTTCCGGTAGTTGTGCATTGCAGCCACCGCCTCGGCAATGTATATGCATTGTTGAAGCACCCACAATACGCTATCCTTCGTGAATCCCGGGACAGAAACAGCTTGCCAATATGCTTGTAGATCTGCCTGAGCCCACGGGAATAACATATAACATTGTGAATCCAATATATAGCTGGCATAGAGCTCAATGATGTGGAGATCAGGTGCCATATTGAGCTTCCTCAAAATGTCAACTTCCGCGTGGAAGGTTTTTGGGTTGTTTGCTCGTTTGGTTGCAAAATAGACAGGTTCCTTATAAAAGATCAGTTTGGGGATATTGCTGTGCGATAAACAATTGAACATACATCTTTAGAAGTCGAATTGAAAGTCTGGTGGCTATGGTGTATGCCTACTTTCCATACTTCGGCACTGTATTCTGGACGAGCCACTTTCTCCTCATCATAGAGGAATGGCAAGATTTGGCGATCATCGAACTTATATTCATGTTTTTTAAATACTGGGCAAAGAGCACTCCATTGTTCGGACTCACATTGTTCGACCTCGGGAGCTGGCCAATGCAACAGTGGGTTAACGACAGCCATAGGTTCTCCGTGACTATTTGTTGAACACAATTTGATTCGAAGCCTATTTGGGGGTTCTGGGTCCTTAAACTCTTTGAAGGGTAAATCCTCGTCGGTTATGCCATCGTCGACGAATTCTGGAATCTTGTTTTCTTTGTTCAACAGGACAATTATGGCGAAAAGACGTCTCAATCTCTGTTCAACTTCTAATGCGTTTGGGCGTGTCAGATTCGGCGTCTCAAGAATTGAGTCTTGGGTTACGAGAGTGTCGATACAGCTTTGTGGCAAGAACCATCGACCATCTCTTGCAGAACGGACACAAGAGTACAGAAGTTTGTTTTGGAGTGTGTGAAGGTCTGGCGCTGGTTCTTGTGTATGAGAGGGCTGGCGTGGAGGCTGTGGATGCCTTTTCGAAGGGCTAACTGCGACTGTTGACAAAACATGCTCCCTATATCTAGAAGAATATTGGAACAAGGAATCAAGTTCTCTCTGCTACAATTAGGTTCGAAGGTTTAACGAGGATAAGGTTGTCATGCCTGGCTGAGTTGCCGGGGTGTGATTAAATGGTAGGTACCATTGACTGCCTGTACACGTTAGAATCTTCGTCGGTAAATCTAACAGTATACCAAACACTTACCTCCACGCTGAAATTCTTCTCGCCAAATAACCCAGCTAGATACCTAACAACACCCTCGCTATCAAGATAACGCGCATGGACTTGTTGAAAAGGGGGAGACGGTCTTACTGGACTCACTGTGGCAGGCAACTCGCTCTTGAATTTCCCCCTTTCTCAAGCGAATTTTGGCACCATCAGAACGATGCTACAGCTTGACATATCCTTTATACGAGTTTTGAATCGCGGAGAAGCAGTGTTCTCACGAACTTTTCATAAAAACCAAATCTGTAAGTTTCAATATATAGTTCCTCACCTTAAATTGACATAACTTTCAGCATATCATGTTCGCATTGCCAATGACCAGGACAAGGATCCAGCGATGTCAATGACAACCGACACAACCAAATGGTCAACGAGAATTCTGGTTTTAGGGTGCTCAGATAATGATTTCAACAACCTTTCCGAACGATTAAGCAACGCTGGAAGTATAGTAAATACCCGATGCTCTTCCCCGGTTTCCTCGCGGAATTGGAACGAAGAAGGCACGTCGATCTGGTGAACTCTAGCGTCACCGTGCTTCTCGGACACATTCTCAAACTTGGAGGTCCCGTTGGAGTCCCGGATACAAATCTCGGGACTTCGAATGAGCTTTTGATTCAGTGGATTAAGATTACCTTCCTTAGCTCTTGTTTGGAGACGTGGAAAGCCTAATTAATCAAGATTATTAAACACATTGATGAGCTTAATATCATGAATTTCTAAGAACAGCCAGATATGCGACAAGAAGGCCTGAGAATCCAAGAGCGACTTTCGGATATTGCGGATGAATATGATGAGTTGCGTCGGAAATGTACACTCGTGATTGATGGCACCGCACTAGCAAATGGAATGGTAAGTACTTAAGTAGTACCTACAATCTTGATTTTTGGATCACGGTGCTCATTATCACCTCTAGGCTTGGAACCAACTTTCCAGGGAGGAGAATGGGCTTAGTAGAAGCATCGCCCAAGCAACGAAACGAGATGGCTCTCAAATGAAGTCGATTGCCCTTCTTACAATGATTTTCCTTCCAGGGACTTACATGTCGGTCAGTAACCCCTTGAAAGAACGCATAATTTGCTAACCGAGTATTCAAGAGCTTTTTTGCAATGCCACTTTTCAATTGGAAGCCCAAAACAGAGAATGGAGAAAGCGTGTATTCTGGTTACTTTTGGATATATTGGATTTCGACTGGTGTCTTAACAGCGACGGTGATTATTACTTGGGTCATATGGTCAAAAGTGGCTAATGAAGAGCTCGGGTCCCAGAGCCTATTGCCTAGCATTCTCAAGAGAAATAGAAGGAAACAGAATTTAGCTCAGGTCTAAGAGTTGCAGTTCATTTGGAAATTAGGTGAGAGGGGGAAGTCACGTGTTCGTTCCTCGCGTCAAATAAACGCTAGGCATTTTCCTGGCGGCTGAGAACTTCATTTCAAATTCGCATTTCTCATTGCTTTTTCGGGGCACAACACGGGAGGGATATTACCCAAGTCCAGCCGAGACAATGAACCAACCGAAGGCTTTCGAAATATAACGCTTCCTGCAGGTACCCCTTTTTCATCAACATTGTGATTCTCGTCGGTCCTCATCTTCAGTAAAAAGCTGGCGGAACTACCAGGATGGATCGGAGAAAGATGTCGTACACATGCCAATGCAGTACAACAATGAACTGAGAATCCGCATTGTTTTCAGATATTCCGAGATTTCCAGACTCGTACAATCTGATGATGACGTCCGATAACGATCCTCCGGGAATCCTTGGTCGATGGGTGGGATACGAGACCAGAAATACCCTCCCTGACGATGTTGTCCAATGAGCCCGGTATTCTTACGAAGCTAGGCTGCGTTGGGATGCCTTCTTCGATATTTCGGAACATTTTTTCTGACCAAGGCGGCAGGGCAGCTCTTGCAGCAAAGAATTGGTAGCCACATCAAGGAACAGTGTGGAAACACAGCGTTGAAGAAGACAGGCAGGCTAAGTTGGCAATGGAGGCCATATTTTCTCATTTTCTCTCTTTCTCTCCCTTTGCTCTCCTTCCCCTCTCTCACATCATCTTCTCTCGTTGCTCAATCTTCTAGACCTTCGTTGAATTGTTTGTTGGTTTGCTTGCTTGCCGCCTTGCGTATTTGCATTTGCTTATTCTCTTATCTTCTTTTGACGTGTTTGAGTGGTCAAATTTCCCATCTACCTGCAGTTCGAGCAATAATACGACATTGCACTGTATCAATTCGGAAATCATCTTGTCTTTGCAGGTGTTAAAACACCAGTCTTCGCATCCCGATCCCTGATTGCCTCCGCATATCCCGAAAAATGTACTTCTCCCTCACCTCACTGCTCCTCGCAGCCTCGATATTCGAGTCCACCACAGCCCAAACAACCTTCCGCGCCTCCCCAAAACGCGGACTCGTCTTCGTCCCCTCCCCTAAATACGCATCCGACAACCAGATTTGGGTCCAAGGTCAAACAGACCTAACATGGTACTACAACTACCAACCCACGCCCTCCCCGGCCTTCAACAACCTGACGCAGGATAAATTCGAGTTCGTCCCTATGCTCTGGTCGCCGACAGACACCTTCCGGTCCACCATCGAGGGCCTGATAAAGAATGGGAGGAACATCACACATGTAATGGGATATAACGAGCCGGATGGGGAGACTTCTACGGGAGGAAGTAGTCTGGATTACAAGGTTGCGGCGACAAATTGGATTGCGCAGATGGAACCGCTGAGAAAGATGGGGGTGAAGCTAGGGGCTCCGGCTGTGACAGGTAGCTCGAGGGGGATGACTTGGTTGAGGAATTTCTTTGATAGTTGTGCGTCCCAGGGGACGAATTGCACTGTGGATTTCATTCCTAGTCATTGGTATGGGAATTTTGAGGGACTCGCGAGCCATTTGGGGGAAATTGCTGGGGTGTATGTTTCTCCCCACCTCTTCTCTCTCATCCCCTACTACGTTTTTATCGTGCTAATTTCTGGATAGATATCCGAACAAAACTATTTGGATTACGGAGTATGCTCTTAATAATCAGAGTCTTTCCGATACTCAGAGTTTCTTCAACACATCTGCCGAGTACTTCGACCGCCTTGATAATGTAGGACGCTACTCGTACTTTGGTTCTTTCCGAAGCGATGTTAGTAACGTTGGACCGAACGCGGCTATGTTGAATAATAAAGGAGAGTTGACGGATATTGGGGCTTGGTACTTGGGTAGAGCTGCGACAGGGAATCAGCCTGGTGGAAAGAGTGCCGCTCCAAGAATTTCCGTGGGAGCCTGGATGGTTTTTACTTTTGTTGGCGTCTCGGGCTTCTTAATGTTATAAATCTGGTAACGAAATAAGAGGGGATGAATTTGATGTGGAGTTGACTTGGTTGAATGGCGTTTTTGGTAGACGAGTTTGGGTGGGAATGGCTTAAAAAAGAGACGAGGAATGAGGGAATAATTCTGTAAATCTTTGGGTTGGGTATGGCGTTTTTCTTGTCTTGGTATGTATACATAGCAGAGTGGTTCATACACCAGCTAGGCAGCCAACTTTTGATGGGGTGGTCTGGGAAGAGATATACATAATATAATGTTTTCTTTCTATCTAGCATGCGCAAATGCAAATTGGAGGGAGTTTTCGTTCTTACGCCAGGTCTTGCCGGTAGATGGGCTTAACCAGTCGCTGCTCAAGCCCGGGAAGGAGTGACCTAAGAGTCGTGAGGGCCTTTCTCAAGTTGGCAGGAGCGAACCAACAACATCTACCTCAAAACCCATCGCAGACCAGCTCAGCTCGACTCACCAGGAAATCAGGAGAGCGGGCCAAAGCCAAACAAAAGTCCAAAGTAAATAACGTATCATCTGAAAGCCGCCCTGTTTAATTTCACCTCCCACTTTTGACGGTGTTCTAGATAAGTTGGCGCTACAAATAGAGATTAGATGAATTTATATTTCTATTTCTCTAAAAGTTTTAGTAACCTCTATAAGAAGCGAAGGAAGGGGTGCGAGGAGAAGGGGCGACGAGTATACCTAAGTCGGAGGAGGGGAAGCTTACTCGATAGCTTACTCGATACAGTCGCTAGTCTACTATAAGAGGAGGTTGAAAGGTCGTGCCTTCCAGAAAAGGATCCTCTCTCAACCAACCCACCGATTGTCAACAGATGGCATTCTCGTCAAGAATATCGTTACAAAAGGCCAAAAAAATGAATAATAACAACATACAACAGCAGGTATTCGCTGGTGGTCACCCACCCAACTACTAATCTGCCGATCTGAGGCTTGTGCATGGCAGAGCGGACGGGATGCCCAATTCTCCTCAGTCTATGGTCGTATGTGGTAGTTTTGAGGGTATTCACAGATTTAACTCACTTGATGAGATGAAATGGTGAGGTACATATATGGGTTAGGGGGGTGGAAGTACTTAGACAGAGGTGTAGGGAAAGTGAGAGTATAAGAAATTAAAAATAGATAGTTGGTTATAGCGAGGAGAGAGCAATATATCTTAGTAATAACATTTTATCTCTTGATGGGGTGTAGGTATATCCATAAGGTTTATGATCACCATGCCAAGACTAGGAACGACCTTTTCTATTCAACTACCTCGACCAAATTCAACCCAACTACAATAGAGAAATAGATAACTAGATACAATTCAGCCTACCGGTTGCGGAACCCACGTCAGCAATCAATTTGGGATCATCTTATTCTCACCACCCACAATGGAAGATGGCTGGCTACCACTTCAAATCCAATTTGGCTCACCGATTCATAACCGACATATCAGTTCAACCAATTGATGACCAGAATGGTGCCACCTCACCACAACGGACTGTTATCGAAAGCAAGCTCAGCCAGTTGGATGTAGGTGGGGTTCTTGGAAGATAACATGCTCTTGTGCAACCTCATTCTGCATTAGGGATTCTTTAGGCTCACAGCAAGGCTCAGGGCTCCTTGGTAGGTGATTGTAAATTACCTTGGAAGAACAAAACATCATGAAGATATGAGGGCCATTTCCCCCGCTTCTTTTGTTCTCAGATTTGATGGGTCCACCTTGAAACTACCTATATTCTGTCTATTGGTTAGTATGACGACCGCGGTATGGAACACGAAGGGGGAACTCCAGCAGGTGCAGGTGGGAGCTGCAGATATTGTGTCGACATTGTCGAGCATCAACTTTGTATGGAGTTGAATTGGTGGCTGCAATGGGTTCCGACAGCTTCTTGTCAATGTATCCAATCATTTGAAGAAAAAAAATTGCGCAAGTATTCGACGTAGCCCCCACGCACTTATTTTGAGGCCCACGACACAGAGCCTCGTCCAGGATATCATTATTGCGCCAGGCTTGCCGCTTGGGATTTGACGGAACTGGTGGAACCAGGGTGGGCCTCAAATACGGATTTGGCTTATAAGTGAGCCTAGATGCAAGCAACTTGTTCTACTTGCACTCTACACGTTCACACGAGTCTTACCACTTCATCTTGAAACCTCAATCAAATCCGCCGGTAGTAAAAGCCGGCAAGAGAGTAAAAAATCTTTAGTCAAAGTCAACGATATTGTTTGCACCAAAGCTTTCAAAATTCGCCATACCAGTTCGTGAATCCACAGGACTTGCTACTTAATCGGTTCTCCAACAAAACTTGCGATCAGCCATGAAAAAAATCTTACATTGAGAAGACACCCATTCAAAGTGCATGGCAACAAGCTCTTGATATCCCATCCAAGATACGGTGCGAGTTCGAAAAGTGTGAGAGAACATTTACCATTAGACAGAAATACAAGTAAGAAACGTCCCTTCCCACTTTTCCCTTCGGCCAAATTCTAATAATCTGTACCCAGCCGTCACAAGAAATCCCATCTTCACCCAGAACGATGCCCTTTATGCGATCGTGGCTTTGAAACTCCAAAAGATCTTCGAAGACACCAGAATTCTGTGCATGAATCTTCGGAAAGATATTTCTGCACGGTCTCTGGGTGCAAGTACTCGAAATTTGGCGGCAAGGAGGGTTTTCCTCGGAAGGATAATTGGAGAAGGCATATGAGAAATAAGCATGGCCAAGAACCGGGTAGTAGGGTTGTTGAAGGGGGCGTGGGGGAGTGATGTTCTTGCGTTTTGAGTGTTTTCTCTTACTTTTGTTTCATTTATATTTCGTTGACGGATTTCCCGCGTGTATGTTATCGAGAATCGAACCTTTTTCCTTAAATTCTGCTTAGGTCACTATATTACTTATTGTATAGTTTCTTGTTTTTTTAGTTTAAGATAGACATATAGGCTGTTATTTTTTATATTTTATATATAATGAAAAGTAGACTTTATAAGGTAGACAAGGTTGCTTATAATAGTCGAATATTCTTTAAGAAGTCCTCTCTCTCTTAAAATTAAGGTAATTTAACTAATATAAGCCTTCTTAATTAATAAATAAGAAGTTCTATTTAAAAGTATTTTCTTTAAACTAATTTAATTCGATAACTAATAACGTGGTTTATTATCGAGTAGCGTATATCATCGAGTGGCGCACTTTAAAACTCGTATAAAAAACGTCTGTGAATAGCTGTATACTCTGTGTATTTAGTAATAAAAATATCTAAAATTAAAATAACGTGGTTTACTACCGAGCGACGTATATCACCGAGCGACGCACTTTTCCCCACCCTACTCCTTATAAACTTTAAGACGCGTTTTTTCAACCATTTATTATAGAAATTCAAACCCAAGAAGCGCGAATCATTCTAGCTATCAAGGCTATTCGAACGTCTAAAAAGCTAAGTAAACACTCTATAGTAAAGATCTACAAGGTCCCTGAAGTAACACTTCGATATAGAATAGCTAGCTAAACCCATCGCCCTGAAATTAAAGCTAATTGTTATAAATTGAACAACTTAGAGAAGGACATGATTATTTAATATATACTTAATCTAGATTCAAGAGGATTTAGGCCCTGTCTAACTAGTGTTAAAGATATAGCGAATCTCCTACTTAAATCTCAAGGGGTACTATATATTAGTAAGAACTAGATATATTAATTCATTTAATAACAACTAGAGTTAAAGACACGTTTTAATCGTGTTTACGACTTCTAAAGAGCCTTGTACGAAGATCTAGAGCTCATTAGCGCGTGGTATCGACTAGTTGAGAATATAAAGGCGAAATATAGTATTGTAGACCCCCTCTACTAATATTAACCTTTAGATCTCATAGACTCCTTCCTTACAACCTAACTAATACTCTTTTACAGACGACATTAGTTAAGAATCGGATTGCACGTCATTAAGGAAGCTTGCTAACCCCTATTTTCTAGATAGTAGCTATATTAGCTAAGGGTATAGAGCTGTTAGCTCATAAGATGACTTTATTATTAGCCGAAGTCCATACTCTTCGCAAGGTAAATGAAGTACTAAGTAAACGCTGGAGGGCTAAAAAGACTCGGGCTCGTTAAGGGGGGGCACTTACTATAGAGGATACGCAGGACGTATTAGCTTAGAAGGAAGCAGAGGAACAGGCTCGACGCGACAAGCGCTCTGAGGAGGGTAGGCAAAAGAAGAGGCAGCCGTCTAGGCGACGATGTAGTACCTACAGGAAGTCTAGTTATAATACACGAACTTATCAAGAGGCTGTAGATACTTCTAGTTCATCAGATTTAGATTTAGATTAATTAATATAATATGTTGTGATTATTTAATTTTACTCTTTAGGTGGCAGGGTAGAGGAAAGTGTGTCGCTCGGTGATATACGTCGCTCGGTGGTAAACTACGTTATTAGTTTTATTAATATATAAGTATTCTTTTTTAGAGTTTTTAAATATTTCGTAGCTTATATTAAAGTGTTATTTAAAAAAGAAAAAATAGCTAATGATTATAGAGGTCATTTTAAGCGAATCGTTAATTAAAACTAGTAAAAGATTTAAAATCGATATTATTATAATCTTAAAGCCTTGTTTATTTAATAAAATTTAATTTAAAAAGAATCTATTAATAAATATATAAAGTATACGATTATACACGGACGTTTTTTATATGAGTTTTAAAGTGCGCTACTCGATAATAAACCACGTTAATAAAAAAAATTAATAAATTAATTTTTAACAAATTTTTATAAATTAAACAAGCCTTTAAATTTAATATTAATATTTAAATATAATAATTTTTATATTTATTATTATTCTTATTATTTTTTGGGTATTTAATAAGTACCTATAAATTAAATTAATTACAATCTTAACCCACTCAATTACATAACCCTAACCTAAACCCAATCCATGGATTAAGTAGATTAAATACCTAATGGATTGCTAAGAAAAAAAACGCAGCCTATAACCGATGGTAGTAAAGTTTTGTCTATGCTTAAGACCAAGCTGTATAATAAGCTCAGCTGTACCTATTCCCAATGTGTCAACGAGGCCACCAGCAAGACTGAAGCCGAAACCGAATATGTTAACCCAACCTCCAAAGCCCGCTGATCAAGAAGTCATGCCAGAGTTTGCTGTCAATGCCTTCCAACGCGATCAACGCGGTAAACGTTTTCCGCACCGCCTCTAGCACTCACCCTAAGCAAACCTCGTAGGTTTTCTAGTATTGTCTCTCGCATTTATTTTCTGAAGAGAATATCAATCCATATCTATCGTGCAGTTCTCCCACTACAACTCCCACCTCCCTAAGGTTCGAACCACTACAGACGGCTTGCCTTCCCCGGCTTCTGTTTCCCACCTCCAGATCGACTTCTTTAATGCTTTGGAACGCCAGAGCACGGGTGCTACATTTCGTCGAGCTTTGTAAAGAAAGCTTTTAGATAACATGGCAGCAGAGCAACAAGAGGGGGGTGTTTAAGAAGAGATTCAGGAAAGAGTCTGATTGATTTACTGAAGGATCAAGGGAAGAACTAAACTAGAAAATAATCATCGTGGGAGTTGAATTGGGTTTCTGTGATGAAATGGCTTAATATTAATCTAGTTTCTGAGCATTTATTTTTGAGACGTGGCTGATTCAGGCTTGTGTTACAATGTGACTTATAACCTAAACCGGTTTTGGCTGTGTCACCTCTCCGAAACATGTCCTATTAATTCCCACAGATATCTTCTGAACTCTGTGATTGAAGAGTGAAAAGAAGTCCTACACTTCTGTAATCTCCGTAAAACTACCCCTAGTGAAATCCATGACGAGGACTAACTTGAATAAATCAAATCTTCCAGAACCTTGAATTATCGCCTACTAGCTGTTTGTACCATAATTAACTCCAAGTCCCTAGAATGTACTAGAAGAATTTCTAGCGGAGGAATCTGAATATATCCGTACCCGTCCTATGTCTGGGCAGGAATGAATTCTGATTACGGCAGCTGCAGGAAGATGAGATAAAAAAAAAAGAAGAATAAAAATTAAGAGACTGAACAAAATACACATACTAACGTGAAGGAGGGTTTGGGTCAGGCTGCAACGCTAAGCAATAAGTAGAAAATACCGTCAGGGAGCTTTGGCAATAGCGTCAAAGTATACTCTCATTTATCCCCTCAGCTGCCACCAGAAACGCACCAAATGTGGTCCGTGCATCTAGCGTACAGGGGGTGGAACACCAAACTGTAAAAAACAACAACACCACCTCTAAATAGCTCTAATTATCTATTATTCCACCCCCACGATACCTGAGAATATACGGCCAGATACTACAGATCTAGGGAGTCGCTGTCCAAATATCGCGCCCCTTAAAAAGCCTGGAACACACTTCGAGCCCCTAAGAGTTCCCTTGCGACAGCACTAAATCAGCCTACCAGAGGGTACAGATGTTAACAAACCTCTAACTCTATTCCTCTTATACTTTCCTCCCTGGATAATAGACACAATAGTTTCTAATGTTAATTCTCGTTTTAGAGAACCTCGTAATCCAGAGAAGCCCTATACCTGTGTAAACTCCTAGGTAGAAACAACAAAAGAAGAGATTTACACCTATCTTACAATTGAAGTTTATATAACAATATATACTTACAAGCTTGGGGATTACTAGAAAAAGGAAGAGAGTCTTACGCTGAACTTCCCTATCAAAAACTATATACCAAAGAATAGGTTCCTAGAGTTATATATACGGTTCCGCATACACTCTAATAGAGCATAAGGTCTATACAAGAAGGTTAGTTTCTCCCTAAATTTTATAAGAAAACGCACTAACTTTTTAGGGGCAAAAAATTAAGCCGTTAAACGCGCATATTCTCGCAACGAATCGTCGGATTTGGATACCAGGTTCTCGGCTAGCAGTACAAGTAGACGAAGTGATAGACCGATTTAAAGGCAGGGCAAAGGAGGCTACCACTATACCAAATAAGCCTACAACGCTGTCTCATAAAAGGAGGGCTTCACATATAGATCTAGACAGCGCTCTAGAAGATATTAGCCAGCACCAACTTATCAAGATGCCCACACACCATAACTATGCCAATTATGGTGGTTTACGTCAACAAGATCGGTCTACAAAAAGAGTTGCATTAAGCTCAATTACTAATAATAATCCAAGGCTAAGCATACGGCATGATACTAGCTTTAGTTACAATAAATACCAGGTTTAGTTATATAGAATAAGGCCCTGTTTCCGTAGTTTTCATAGAATATAACTGATTTTCCCTTCGAAAGTCATAAAACGAGCAGGTTCTATTAGTCCGCTTAGTGTTCTTAGCACCTAAGCTTGGGCCACTGCGTTTCTGGTAGCAGCTAAGGGGATATCTATCTATCAATCAGACAAGTGACAACAGACAACAGACAGATAAACATCAAACAACCCCTTCACCTTCACCTCCACTCTCGAACCAGAGTCTTGCAGCAACGGTTGCGGCATCGCCACCCGCGACCAGCATAGCATCTGCGAGCAAGCATGGCAAATTCCGAGAGTATCACGGGGGATCTGGTAGGAGCTGTCAAGCTCTTCAATATGAAGGAACTCAAGGGTGTCAGTACACATTCCAGCTCCATCGTGGTCATTCCGCGCGCGCCTTTCCAACTCCCCCCTACTTTCATTCCGCCTTGTCGATTCCTGTAACCTGCGAGGATAAGCTTAACTGACGGGGAGAGATCACAGACAGAGAGAAGAGACATCTTGATTGCGAGCGAGAAGAAGTACCAAGCGCAATGGGCCAACGACGGTGTGTTCGAAGCGCATGCCCCGACACTCGATGAGATACCCTTTCATTCAATCACGAACTCCGAACTACATGCGAAATTCCCCAAGTTCTTCGGGCTCATGGCTTATCCCTACATGAACGGAACGCTACATGCCGGTCATTCTTTGACCATCAGCAAGGTAGAGTTTGCCGCTGGTTTCGCACGGATGCAAGGCAAACGGGTTTTGTTTCCTATGGGTTTTCACTGTACTGGAATGGCCGTAAAAGCCTGCGCCGACAAACTCGCCAACGAGGTCGCTATGTTTGGGCAGAACTTTGAAGGTTACATGAGCGATGCCACGAAGGAGTCACCTTTAACTTCCAAACCCGCAAGCGCCGCTCGCGAAGACGTCACAAAGTTTACATCCAAGAAGGGCAAATCGGCTGCGAAGACAGTAAATATGACGTACCAGTTCCAGATTATGCAATCTCTCAACATTCCACATGGAGATATCCACAAGTTCGTCGATCCCCAACATTGGTTCCAGTTCTTCCCTCCACTTTGCCAGCGAGACCTTACCAGCTTCGGTGCTCGAATTGACTGGAGGCGTAGTATGGTCACAACCGATCTCAATCCTTACTACGACAGCTTTGTTCGGTGGCAAATGAATCGACTCCGACAATTGAACAAAATCAAGTTTGGAACGCGTTACACGATCTACTCGCCCAAAGACAAGCAACCATGCATGGATCATGACCGAAGCGAAGGCGAGGGTGTCGGGCCACAAGAATACACTGCTATCCGATTGAAAGTCTTGAGTTGGGCCTCGAAGGCAATCGAATACCTTGGTGACAAGCTCCCTACCACAGCTAGTGTCTACTTTGTGGCAGCTACCTTGCGTCCCGAGACAATGTACGGCCAGACTTGCTGTTTCATCAGTCCCAGCATTACCTATGGGGTATTTCAAGTATCGAAGGACGAGTTTTACGTCATTACAGATCGCTCGGCGAGGAACATGGCCTTCCAAGGAATCTTCACCAAGGAGGGTGAATGCGATAAAGTCGCAGAATTACCTGGGTCGGCATGTGTCGGAACATTGGTTGATGCCCCCCTTTCAGTGCACAAATTGGGCGTCCGGATTCTTCCCATGGACTCGATATCTCCAACCAAGGGTACCGGCGTGGTTACGTCAGTACCTTCTGATAGCCCCGACGATTTCATCACTTTGCAGCAGCTTGCGAAGAAACCTGAGTTCTACGGCATCAGCAAAGAATGGGCAGAGCTCAAGATCACTCCAGTAATCATGACCCCTTCTTATGGGAATCTCACAGCCCCCTTCCTAGTCGAAAGCCTGAAAATCTCCTCAAGCAAAGATATCAAGCAACTCGAACAAGCTAAAGAGCTCGCATACAAAGAAGGATACTATCAAGGTATCATGGTTTATGGGGACTTTAAGGGCGACAAAGTGGAAGATGCAAAACCGAAGGTTAGGAAACAGTTGCTTGACTCAGGGTTGGCCTTTGCGTACGCAGAGCCCGAGAGAAAAGTAGTGAGCAGGTCTGCGGACGAATGTTGTGTGGCGATGATGGACCAATGGTACCTGGATTATGGAGAAGAGACGTGGAAGGTCTTGGCCTTGGAGCATGTTGCAAACTCTGACGGCAGTGGTTTACAGACGTATTCCAGCGAGACCAAGAATGCTTTCAAGGGAGTGCTGGACTGGCTCAACCAGTGGGCTTGTGCACGATCCTACGGCCATGGTTCAAAGCTTCCATGGGATCCCAAATTCATTGTTGAAAGCTTGAGCGACAGCACAATCTACATGGCATACTACACTGTTGCCCATTACTTGCACAACGATCCTTACGGCAAAACAGAAGGCCTTGGACGTATCAAGCCAGAAGATATGACTGATGAGGTCTGGGATTACATCTTTGCAAGAAGAGAATTGACTCAAGTGGACTCAGAAGCCTGCAAGATACCCGGAACAACACTTGATAGGATGCGCCGAGAATTCGAATACTGGTATCCAGTGGATGTCAATGTTTCGGGGAAAGACTTGGTCCCAAACCATTTGGTATGTGTCTTCCGAATTCTTTCTGCACAGGCTGACAAATGCTAACACCGATCCAGACTTTCTTCATCTACGTCCATCTTGCGATCTGGGAAAAGCAGAAAGAGTTCTGGCCTCGCTCCGTTCGGTCCAATGGTCACCTCACACTCAATGGCGAAAAGATGTCCAAGTCAACTGGAAATTTCATGACTCTTGAAGAGCTTGTTAAGAAGTTTGGTGCCGATGCATCTAGGATTGCTATTGCTGACGCAGGCGACGGAGTGACAGATGCGAATCTCGAGGAAGATGTCGCGAACAACAATGTCTTGAGATTATACAACCTTCGCGAGTGGTGCCAAACTCAAACTGCCAACAAGTCTGACCTCAGATCCGGTACCCCGGATTTGTTTTACGACAAACTTTTCAGCAACGAGATGGACTGCTTGATTCGTGAATGCTATTCGCATTATGAAGCTACCAACTACAAGCTCGCTCTGAAATCCGCCCTTTACGATCTTACCAGCGCACGCGACTTCTACCGTGAGGGCACTAACTCTGCTGGCATAGCAATGAATAGAGACCTGGTCTTCCGGTACATTGAGATCCAGGCACTGCTTCTTGCTGTCATTGCTCCTCATTGGGCTGAATACATCTGGCTCGAAGTCTTGGGCAAGGCATCAACAGTTCAGAATGCCCGATTCCCAACAACTCCCCCAATTGACCATGCCGTGAGTGCCACATATCGATACGCTCGTGCCATTTCTTCGAATATCACCTCGGCAGAAGCTGCACAATCGAGGAAAAGGGCGAAGGGCAAAGCGCCAGGTGGCCTTGATCCGAAGAAGCTGAAGCGTTTGAGGATCTTTGTCGCCACACAATTCCCAGCCTGGCAAGAACAATACATCACTCTGCTCAAAAGCTTTTGGAACGACCAAGACAAAGACTTGGACGAGTCGAGACTGATGGAGGAGATGAAGAAAGCAGCAGGTCCCGACTTGAAGAAAGCAATGGCATTTGTGCAAGGCTTGAAGAAACGTCTACTTGCCGGAGAGCCCGCCGAAGTTGTGTTCCAACGACATCTCGGATTCGATGAATTGAAGACTCTGGTACAAATGGCTGCAGGACTCAAGAAGGTTGCAGGCTTGAAGGAACTGATCATTGTTGAGATTGATGGAACGGGAAATGGTGTTACGTACCCGGAGCAACAGCAGGTGAAGGACATGCCCCAATCTGCTAATGGTAGCGTCCCCGGATTGCCGACTTTCCATTTCGAAAACATCGCATAAGTTGCAACGATGTGCTGGCTATTCACTTCATGAGCTATGAGCGAGGAAAGTTCATTATGGCAAGCACAGTTCGGCCTTTTTTCTTTCAACGATTGAGCATACATACTGAGACATCTCCAGAACCACTACATTCTATCTGATCGGTGCCGCGGTGCACATTACAGACATTGTTGCGCCTCCAGTAGGATCCTGGCTATTGACCAAGAACGTTTGGCTGCCTTTTCAATTTGGCACGCCGATCCTTCTTTTAGCCTTTCCGGTTATTTTAGCCATGCCGGAGACCAAACGCCCATCCATCGTTGCGAGCGGTGCCTGTCAAAGTGGCAACGAGTTGGACAGTGTAGACGAAGACGACGTAAGGACCCCTTATTCTCACCGAGTCCATCGGTCTTTACTTACCTTGAATTCAAATGTAGAAGCCTACCGTAGGGGCCTGGCACCTATTTATCTGACCAGCTCAAAACACAGTCAGCGGACTGTGGTCCGAGAACAGAAACATCACAGTTTGTTTCGCCATCGTCTTTCTCCATTCAATCGCAACACAGTCTGGATCCTTGATTCTCCAGTTTGTCTCAAAATTGTTTGACTGGCCGCTCGCAAGAGCAGGGTACCTTCTTTCCATCAAGGCGTTTGTCGCCGTTGCTGTTCTTCTTGTTATAGTCCCAGTCATATCGCGCTTTGCAACAGTGAGAAGGGGCCAACGCAACCTGGCTGTGGACCTGAGTGTCACTAGGGGTAGCCTAGCTTTGCTGTTCATGGGAAATGCATTCATCGCCTACGGTGCAAATATCTTTGGTGTTATTACAGGTACAGCTTGACACCACCTTCATTCTCACTTCTTCCATGCGAAGCCAACGCAACAACTATTACCGCGAATCTACAGGGTGCTCTTGTTATACTTATACTCAATAATTAACAGATTGGATGTTCACACTGACGCATCTATGCAGGCATGATTTTGTGCTCAGCAGGTACAAGTGTCCCTCAAGCAATGCAAGGCCTTGTCGCAACATTCGCAGATGGCTCCAAGACGGCTCAGATCTTCGCTGCTCTCGCATTAATTGAACTGGTCGGGACCCTAGTCGGAGGACTGATTTCTGCATGGCTTTTTGACGTTGGTGTCAATGTGACGCCGGGGTTACCATATTGGGGTAGCGCTGGGGGTTTTCTTAATCCCTGTGGTGCGAGAATTTACTAACATCTATCTTGTAACAGATGTTGTTTCTTATCACTATCTTCTGCACTTACCTTATCCGAACTTGACTTCAAGAAACTTTAGGGCAGGCAGGAGATTGGCGTGATGGTTGCTTTCGATCTAATAACCACCAAGGGCAATCGCTCGGTCGAGAAAGGGGTAGACACAGTCATCAGGCGTATCGTTATGGGTCTATTCCTCGTCACTTTTCCTTCCTTCTGGTTTCTGTTGTCAATTACATATTGGGGTATCAAGAAATGCATGTTAGAAAATACCCTCCGTATATTCAATCTTTAGTCTTTAATTTGCCAGGTTCTCCCACTTTAAAATACTCTCATTCACATTACCATTTACCTGGTCGCAGGGTGGTTGGGAGAAAGGCAGGTGAAAACCACTGAGATGGGCTTGCTATCAACAATTGCTCTTCAGACGCGTCTTTCATAACTGTGCTGCATACAACTCATAGTCGGCAATCAAGCGGGCACATACGAAGCAACGGGAAAGCCGCGAATCTGATGCTTCTAGGAAGTTCGACGATAACAAGGACAGAATCGATAATGAGGTTGAAGCCGGTCCTTATAATAGCGATGTCGGCAACAAGGAAATACAAACGAGGATGCTATTACTTTAAGGAGCGGTAGTAGAGTGGTAACGAGTATTCAATTCAAGTGACAAGCTAACTCTTGCCCTTCTAACCTACGACTCCCCAAAGGATATATACAAGGCCGACTATGTTCCGCGGCAGTGGTGACGTAGTCCCGTGACCTAGCCTGTTTCATTGTCGGAACCAGAACTGTTTGACTTTCGTCTCTACTAGTTTCAAGTGTCCAGTTCCGTCAGTTCTAAACGTCACCTGACAGTAATTCTGATCCCATCAGAATCGGGCCGTAACAATTACTGATTAGGCTAGAGCAATTATAAACGCAAAGTACAATAATAAAACATAAGGTAATAATAAAAAGAAAAGTATTTTTAATTAATTACAATAACGCTCTACTCTATTACTCCGAATATTTCTTTATTTCGAACACTTCGTTTAATCGTAGTACTTTTTATTTAGAATTTAATAATTTTATATTATTTTAATTTTTATATATAAAGTTATAAAATTTAATTTTTATTTTATTTTAATTTTATAAATATAATTTAATAGTTTTTAATTATAATTTAAATCTTTTAAATAATATAACGTGGCTTATTAGCGAGTCGATTATATCACCGAGTCGATCACTTTAAAACCTATATAAAAAACGTCTATGTATAACTGTACACTTCACGTATTTATATATAAAAATATCTGAAATTGAAACCTTAGTTTTATTACTATATGAAAAAGTAGTATTAAGAATTTTAGACACTTACTAATTATAATCGCTTAGTTATTAAAGAAATAAAAAAACAATCATGATTACAGGGGTAATTTTAAGCGAATCGTCGATTACAATTAGTAAGCGTCTGAAATTCTTAATACTACTTTTTCATATAGTAATAAAACTAAGTTTTCAATTTCAGATATTTTTATAACGTGGTTTACCACCGAGCGACGTATATCACCGAGCGACGTACTTTTCCCTACCCCGCCACCTAAAGGGTAAAATTAAATAATTACAACATATTATATTAATTAATCTGAATCTGAATCTAATAAACTAGAAGTATCTACAGCCTCTTAACAAGTTCGTGTATTATAACTAGACTTCCCGTAGGTACTACATCGTCGCCTAGACGGCTGCCTCTCCTTTTACCTACCTCCCTTAGAGCGCTTGTCGTGTCAAGCCTGTTCCTCTGCTTCCTTCTGAGCTAATACGTCCTACACATCCTCTACAGTAAGTGCCCCCCCTTGACAGACCCGAGTCTTTTTAGCCCTCCGGCGTTTACTTAGTACTTCATTTACCTTGCGAAGGGTACAGACTTCGGCTAACAATAAAGTCATCTTATGAGCTAACAGCTCTATACCCTTAGCTAATGTAGCTACTATCTAGAAAATAGGGGTTAGCGAGCTTCCTTGATAACGTACAATCTGATTCTTAACTAATGTCGTCTATAAAAGAGTATTAGTTAGGTTATAAGAAGTCTATAAGACTTAAAGGTTAATATCGGCAGAGGGAGTAATAGTAGATGTTAGAGTCTATAACCTTATATCAAGCTTTGAAAGAACAGCTTACAGGTTAAAAGGTACTAAGCCAGCTCTACGAAATCTAGCCTAGCTATTCTAAGCTGTTATAGAGGCTAAATAGGCTACTTTAAAGGCGAGAAAGAACTTAACCTTTGTAATATAGTTAATATAAGCTTTAATAAAAGTCTTAATTTCTCGACTATATGCCTGTTTTAAGACACTAAAACACCTAACATCGAGTAGCTAGGTCAAATAAGAGGAATAAGGAGGTAAACAAAGAGTAATAATATTATATATCTTATAGTACTCTTAGAATTCGGCCGACTCGTAACTCTTATGTCTATTAAGGACAAGTATTCAATATAGACTCTTTACTTAAGCAGAAGTATACTTGTTAAAGTACTTAAGCTATTCTAGACCTGTCTTATTATTTATCTATCTATTACTTATAGGTTTAATAACCTAGTCGTATAAGAGGCCGCCCTTAGTATACTAACTTATAAGATAATTCTTCCCTTAAACTACTAAAAACGAAGGGACACTCTAACCTTCGCTATTAACATAAACAATTACCGTCGCCTATTCTCGATTGCCTAGCTAAACTGCCTTACCTCTACTACGTCGATCTACACAAGTTATAACTATTGCTAGAGAGATTATACCTATCATAAAGCCTGTCTTGTTAAAGTTATAGAGATTAGAGTCTACAATACTATATTTCGCCTGCATATTCTTAACTAGTCGATACTATACGCTAATAAGCTCTAGATCTTCGTATAAGGCTCTTTAGAAGTCGTAAACATAATTAAAACATGTCTTTAACTCTAGTCGTCGTTAAATAAATTAATATACCTAGTTCTTACTAACACGTAGTACCCCTTGAGATTTAAGTAGGAGATTCACTATATCTTTAATACTAGTTAGACAGGGCGTAAATCCTCTTAAATCTAGATTAAGTATATATTAAACAATCGTATCCTCCTCTAAGTTGTTTAATTTATAACAATTAGCTTTAATTTCAGGGCAATATGTTCAGCTAGCTATTCTATGTTAAAGTGTTACTTTAGAGACCTTATAGATCTTTACTATAGAGCGTTTACTTAGCTTTTTAGACGTTTGAATAGCCTCGATAGCTAGAATGATTCGCGCTTCTTAGGTTTGAATTTCTATAATAAATAGTTGAAAAAACGCGTCTTAAAGTTTATAAGTAGTAGAGTAGAGAAAAGTACGTCGCTCGGTAATATACATCGCTTAGTAGTAAACTATATTATATAAATATATAAAGTATATAGTTATATATAGACGTTTTTTATATAGGTTTTAAAGTAATCGACTCGGTAATATAATCGACTCGCTAATAAACTACGTTATATTATTATAAATTTAGAATTTAAATTTTTTTTAATTTTAATTATTTTAATCTTTTTTTTAATTTTAATTTTTATATTTAATTTTTTTAATTTATAATTCTTTTTATTAATATTTTTTAAAACTTTTATAAAATATAAATATTAACGTGGTTTATTAGAACTCTACGTATATTAGGACCCTGCGTACTCTAAAACCTATATAAAAAGCTGCTTAGTAAGCAGCTCTAACTTTTTATTTTATTAATAAAAAAAGCTAAAATTGAAAAGATAGTTTTAGTAGTATATAAAGAAATATAATATAGAGTTTTAGATGCGTACTAATTATAATCACTTAGTTATTAAAGAAATAAAAAATAAATTATAAATATAGAGGTAATTTTAAGCGAATCGTTAACTACAATTAGTAAACGTCTAAAATTTTATCTTTTACTTATTTATATAGTAATAAAACGAAAATTTCAATTTTAGCTTTTTTTATATATAAACTAAAAAGTTAGAGTTACTTACTATGAGAGACTAAGATTAAGGTGGCTGGATTAACTAGGGGTCTTAGTAGAGGGGTCTTTGCGCGTAACCGGGTCGAAGCCAGGGATACTAGGAATGTTTTCAGGAATGTAGGGATAGGAAGGGGTATTCAAGGGGTCTAGATATATATAACTAGAAGGTTAGACAGAGGCAGAGGAGAGGCATCGATTATTCTGTATTACAATAGAACACTAGTGGTTCTATTACGTCTGCGTACTCCACTACTTATTCAGTTCCTCACATTATAATCGATCTTACCCTTAGGGAAGTAGTCTAGTACGAGACAACGAGACGACGAGACGACGAGACGACAAGGCAACGAGACAACGAGACAAACAAGACAACGAGATAACGAGACGACGAGACAACGAGACAACAGGACTCACATAACAACGAGACCAACAACAAGATCGCAAAGCCAACAACCAACAGACGAGGGACCATCTAGGACTCAGAGTATAACTGGCGACACATACGCGGGCAGAGAGGAAGACTTACAGCGACCATGCGAAGTACAATTGCTACAGGAAGGACAGAGGGAACTAACCCTAGATTCACAAAGGAATAGAGTTACCGCAGAACGACAGCGAGCCGCAAGCGGTATCAGGAAAGCACGGAGTTAGGAGAAAACTTGAAGCAATCTAGAGTAGGACTAGCAAGTTAGAGACAGAGGAGCACTTATTTACGGAATTGAGAGCAAGGGAAGAAAGACTTGAGACACTTCTACAGAACAGGGACGCCTGGACTCAAGGAAGGAGAAGCGAACGCATTACGCCAAGCTTTACATCAAGTGTATCAGGGAACCACCGAGGAAACGCAGCTTGGCAGTACTCATTTAGCAAGCTCAACAGTGCTCATTCAGCGAGTTCAGCAGTGCTCATTCGGCAAGCTCAGCAGTTCTCATTCAGCAAGCTCAGCAGTACTCTTTTGGAAGCTCAACAGTGCTCATTCAGCGAGCTCAGCAGTTCTCATTCGGCAAGCTCAGCAGTATTCATTTAGAAGCTCAGCAGTTCTCATTCGGCAAGCTCAGCAGTTCTCATTTAGCAAGCTCAGCAGTATTCATTTAGAAGCTCAGCAGTACTCATTTAGCAAGCTCAACAGTGCTCATTCAGCGAGCTCAGCAGTACTCTTTTAGAAGTTCAGCAGTACTCTTTTGGAAATTCGGCAGTACTCATTCAGCAAGCTCAGCAGTACTCTTTTGGAAGCTCAGCAGTGCTCATTTGGCAAGCCCAGAAGTGCTCATTCGCGTGCTCGGTAGCACCTTTTCTCAGAAGTTTAGCAGTACTCATTTATATACTCAGCAGCACCATTTTAGAGGTTTAGTAGTGCTAATTTAAGAAGTGTTTTTTAAAGAAGAAAGTCCTCAGTATTATTACATGCTGGCTGAGACCCGGCCTCTAAGAATAGAGGCAACCAGAGCACTAAGGAGCTACAAATCGTAGCCCTTACAATCGTAGAAGTCCCTGAAGTGCCGCAATTCAAGGCCCAGGAGAGAGAGGGTAGGCACCTCTCGACCGGTGAGACGCCGGGGCCAATGATCCATAGGGTCGGCCAGAGCTGCGACGGAGCAGTGGGAGACCCATTGCTTGAGCCTGTCGCTGATATAGCTGGTTGCAAACAGTACGTGTCACGGGTGTTGGGCCTGCGATAGGGCAACCCCGAAACAGCATTCAATGATACGGACTTGACGCTTATCAAGCTTCTTATAGCGCTACAAAGGAGTGACCCCTTTATACAACGTAAGGAGTGAGAAAAGTAGAAGCCGAGGAGAAAAGCTAGAGCCATTAGATAGATTTCTAATGCAAAGGGGATACTACGTTACGCAGGAGCGATTTATGTGCTATATGATCCTACAGTTAAGCTGTTAGAAGTAAATCATGATAGCTGTTTAGCAGGAAAATAAGACGATCAAAAGACTTATAGAAAGCCAGCGAGATGCTTGCGGACAGCCAGCGAGAGGCTTGCGGACAGCCAGCGAGAGACTTACAGAAAGCCAGCGAGAGATTTGCGGACAGCCAGCGAGAGACTTACAGAAAGCCAGCGAGATGCTTGCGGACAGCCAGCGAGAGATTTGCGGAAAGCCAGCGAGAAGTTTGCAGGAAGTCAGTGAGAGATTTACGGAAAGCCAGCGAGAAGTTTGTAGGAAGAGAATTGTTGAAAGGCAATAGTGCTTGATTTTGAGTTGACTTCGGTCCTCTGAGAGAGAGCCTGGGAGACGCCTGCGGAAAGCCTCTGAAGAAGAGTTGTTGTTGAGAAGTAATAGTGCTTGTTTTGAAGTTGTTTTGGGAGTTGTTTTGAAGGTGTTTTGAAGTTGTTTTTGAGGTTGTTTTTAAGTTGTTTTCAGCTAGCGAGAAGCTTGCGGAAAGCCTGCGCGAGGCTATATATGTGTGATTGGCTAGTGTTTAGTGCTGAGGACAGCACTACAGAGAGGGAGGCGATTTACACGGGTTGTCAATTAC